>JAOUQV010000034.1:13579625-13595479 GCA_028565295.1 Aspidoras spilotus
AGGCCCTACACCATACTAATAAATTATTGTGGTCTAAAACCAGGTGTTTCAGTTTCATTGTCTAACCCCTGTATATACAGAGCAAGAGGGCAAATGTAGTTAAGAGGAACAAATAGTGGAAGTTCAGAAAGCAAAATGCTGTAAGGAGTTTAGAAAAGAGTTGTTAAAGGCTTTGGGTGGTAGTACTTCCAGAGTGCGGGAGGTTATTCAAAGAAAGAGGTTGGCAAAGAACAAATAGGACAGGGAGAGGACTGAAGAGAGTAAGCAGGTGTATAAAGAGATGCAATGTAGGACAAAGAGGGAGGTAGGAAAAGGCCAAGCAGAAGGCCTATGGTGAGTTGTATAAGAGGTTAGACAGCAAGGAATGAGGGAAGGAGTTGTATCGGCTGGTGAGACAGAGAGATAGAGCTGCAAAGGATGTGCAAGGTGATCAAGGATAGAAATAAAAATGTACTGACATGTAAGGATAGGGTTAGAGAAAGACGGAAGGAGTATTTTAAGGAGCTGAAAAATGAAGAGAATCACAGGGAAAGAAGAGTGGTAGGCATAGAAAATGTGGAACAGAAGGTAGCAAAGCTTTGAACAGGCTAAAGAGGGTAAAGCAGTCAGACCTGATGACATACCCGTAGAGGTATGGAAATGTATAGAAGAGATGGGTGAGATGTATTTGACTAAATTATTCAATAAGATTTTTTGCAGTAAAATGATGTCTGAGGAATGGAGGGAAAGTGTACTTGTACCGATTTATAAGAACGGGGTGATGTGCACTGTTGTAGCAATTACAGGGGCATAAAGTTAATGACACACACATTAAAGATTTGGGAGAGAGCTGTGAAAGCTAGGCTTAGACAAGCAGTATGATTTCATGCCAAGAAAGAGCACCACAGATGCAATTTTTGCTTTGAAAATGCTATTGGAGAAGTATAGAGAAGGTCAGAAAGAGCTACACTGTGTCTAAATCTTTGTAGATTTAGAGAAAGCTTATGATAGGGAGCCAAGGGAGGAACTGTGGTGGTGTATGAGAAGGTTGGAGTGGCTGAAAAGTACGTTAGATTGGTGCAGTACATGTATGAGAATAGCATGACAGTAGTGAGATTTGCAGTAGGAGTGACAAATAGCTTTAAAGTAAAGGTGGGTTTGCATCAAGGATCGGCTTTGAGCCCCTTCTTGTTTGCACTGGTGATGGACAGACTAACAGATGAGGTTAGACAGGAATCTCCATGGACTATGATGTTTGCCCTTCGGGATACAGCTAGAAGAGAACTTTTAGAGGTGGATGTATGCTCTGGAAAGGAGGGGAATGAAAGTCAACACCTGTAAGACAGAATACATGTGTGTGAATGAGAAGGAGGGAGGTAGAACTGTCAGGATACAGGGAGAAGTGGTCACAAAGGTGCAGAAGTTTAGGTACAGGTGATTAACTGCCTAGTGAAATGGGGAGTGTTGAAAAGATGTGAAGAAGAGAGTACAGGCATGATAGAGTGGATAGAGAAAAGTGTGATGTTCCTGCTGTTTTAACCAGACCCTTTTCACTATAGTCCAACCACTGAAATGGCTTATATAGAAAATAATAAATGCAGGACATTTCTAATATATTATTGATGATTTCCGTTCTCAAAACACTGATTGGTACACCTGATTGGTACACTCAGTTAAGAGCCCACTCTCTTATTGGGTATTCGGAGCTACCAACTCCAACTATAAACTGAAATACAGTGTTTAATAGTACAGAATGTAAGGACAAACCTCTGTGCAGTAATTTCTGATTAGTTGTGGAGTTTGCATGTTTCCCCGCTACTCTGGTTTCTTCTTGCATTCCAAAGATATGCATGCTAGGTGAATGGAGAGAATAAAATGTCCTAAGCCTGAAGGGTTAAGGGTTGCGAAGGAAGGTCATCTGGTATCATGAATTTTAGTGCATGACTGTGATATTGTCACAAGCATGCATGCACACATGAACCAAAATACTAAAACCATATTTTTTTATGAAAAATGTTAAAATATTAATGGTTCATTAAATTAAGCTTTTACTTGTTTTATTTATTAGATTTACAATAGAAAATGCACAAAATAACAACATTTTGTTTGTTCCAAACCCAAAGAGCACCTCTATGCAGCCAACTATAGTGAAGTGATGAATTTCTGTGTGGAGTTTGCATGTTCTCCCCGTGTTTTTTCTGGGTATTCCGGTTTACTTCCGCATTAGAAAGACATGTATGATAGGTTAATTAGTGTATCTAATTTGCCTGTTAGTGCATGTGATTGTGTTTGTGTGCCCTATGATGGATGTTCCTTCACACCCAGAGTTGCTGGCTGGACACCAACTTCACCGTGACCCTAAAACTAGAATTAATCGAGTATAGAAAATAAATGAATGAATATATATTGTTTTCAGATTAAGCTTAAATGATGAATGTAAATGTCTGGGCCCAAGAGTCTTCCTCAATATAAACCGTAAATGATCATTGAAATATGTTCATCTTCAGATGATTAGAATAATAGTTTTAGTAAAAAGGGTTTAAAAATGATGCCGAATTTGCTTCTTGATGGATGTTTCAGCTTGTAAAAGATGCAGGACAATGTATCATATTATGTTTTTTTTTTAAAGTAAATTCTTTTATAGCCATAAATTGGACATGCTATTTTATAATGTCTTTTAAAAAGAAATATAAAACATTTTTTAAATTAAATCATGCTACCTGATACTTATACTTATACATTTATACTTTGTTAGCCACAATAACATTTCGGGGAGTTATACTCGGGGAGTTATACCCCGGAGTGCACTGGGATATATATATATCAGTGCACTGAAAGGCACTGAAATTAGGAACAACAATAATACTTTATAAGGTTCTTCCTATATTTGGATCAAATGTTTCTCTTGTGGTATGAGTAAATGCAACACAAGGGCACACACACCCACACACAAACACACACTCTCACACACACTACTGCCAGACACAGTTGAATACAGTTGAATCAGGATCTCAATGAGACAGGTTGTAAATGTTAATGCTTTTTTCCTCCTGCTTTGAGGAATATCAACGGCCTTCTTTATTCTTGCTCATAAAATGTTAGGATCACTTGATGCATACAATCACATGCAAGTGTGGACTTCACACACGTACACACACACATATCACACACAGAGACCTATATGTAACTCTAACGTAGTAGTTAGTAGTACGTAGTAGTTCCAAAAACGTAGTAGTTCCAAAAAAGTTGGGACAAAGTACAAACTGTAAATAAAAAAATCATTTATTTACAGCAATAATTTACAAATCTCAAAAACTGATATTGTATTCACAATAGAACATAGACAACATATTAAATGTTGAAAGTGGGACATTTTGGAATTTCATGCCAAATATTGGCTCATTTGAAATTTTGTGACAGAAACACTTCTCAAAAAAGTAAGGACGGGGCAAAAAGAAGCTGGTAAAAGTTAAAGGTACAAACAAGTGCAATTTATTAGGTCAACTGGCAATAGGTCATTAACATGACTGGTTATAAAAAAAAGCATCTTGGAGTGGCAGCGGCTATCAAAAGTAGAGATAGGAAGAGGATCACCAATCCCTCGAATTCTGTGCTGACAAATAGTGGAGCAATATCAGAAAAGGGTTTGACAGTGTAAAATTGTAAAGCGTTTAAACATATTATTATCTACAGTGCATAATATCATCAAAAGATTCAGAGAATCTGGAAAAATCTGTGTGCGTAAGGGTCAAGGCCGAAAAACCATACTCCGTTCCCATGATCTTCAGTTCTTTAGACGGCTCTGCATCACATACAGGCATGCTTCTGTATTGGAAATCACAAACTCGATTTAGGAATATTTTCAGAAGAAGGGGCCGCATCTGAACAAGATCCAGAAAACGCAGTGGTTGCATTAATGTGTGTGTGGCATGGGCAGCTTACACATCTGGAAGGACACATCAATGCTGAAACGTATATCAAGGTTCTAGAGTAACATATGCTCCCATCCAGACAATGTCTCTTTCAGGGAAGACCTTGCATTTTCCAACATAGGAATGCCAAATCACATACTCCATTAATTGCAGCATCATGGCTGCATAGAAGAAGAGTCCGGGCACTGAACTTTTACCGATAGAAACATTTAGCGCATTATAAAACGAAAGATATGACAAAAAACCTAAGACAGTTGAGCATCTAGAATCCTACCTTAGACAAGAATGGGTTAACATTTATATCCCTTAACCTAAGCAACTTCTCAGTCCCCAGATGTATACAGACTGTTGTAAAGAGGATGAGGATGTCTCACAGTGGTATACATGGCCTTACCCCAACTTTTTTGGGATGTGTTGTTGTCACGAAATTTTAAATCACCTAATTTTTCTATTTAGATGATATATTTTCTCAGTTTAAACATTTGATATGTCATCTATGTTCTATTCCTAATAAAATATAGAATTCTGAAACTTCCACATCATTACATTCCATTTTTATTTACAATTTGTACTTTGTCCCAACATTTTTAGGAATTGGATTTGGTATCATAAAGATATGTGCAGAATTATTGATGACTGAGCGATGAAGCATTCCAAATTTAATATTACACAGACAAATGATTTTTTGTCATGCTTGGGTTTTACAGAGATATAATTGTCTGTAAAAGTTTGTTAATCCTTCAAAATGTTTGTATTTCTATATAAAATGGACCTAAACTTTTTAGATTGACATGAGGTCCTAAAAGTAGATGAAGAGATCCTTGGGTGGGCGACCTGGGAAATCTCTGTCTGGAGTTTGCATCTTCTCCCTGTGTTCGCATTTGTTTTCCCAAAGTGCTCCGGTTTCCTCTTGCATTCAAAAGACTTGCATGCAAGGCTAATTGGAGTCTCCAAAATGTCCCTTAGAGCGTGATTTTGTGTGTGACTGTGGGTGCCCTATGATGGAGTGGGCCCTGTCTAGGGTTGTTCCTGCCCTTTGCACCCACTGTTGCCAGGTGGGCACCGGCTGGCTCGTGACCCTGTATGGCTTAAGTGGAAGATAATGAATGGATGAATGTGCACAGTGGCACATTCGTTAGTTCTGCTGACTCACAGCAATGCAATTCCCAAGTGGGGCATCCCGGGTACTTTCTGTGTGGACTTTGCACACTCTCCTTGTGTCCGCATGGGTTTCCTACGATTCCTACAAGTTCCTTTGCTGCTGGTTAGGCCCTTTGTTGCTTCTTATTGACCATAACAGGGATTAAGTGGCTAGAGAAAATGAATTCAGGAATTTTATTATTAATTTAAATTTTATGACCCAAGACCGGAAATTTCTCTAGAAATCTGGACTAGACTTCACATTGTAAGCGGTGACGATTCTCGATGGGTCCCACTCCCTAGGCAAAAATTAAGCAGCATTCTTCACCATTATGATGTATAAACATCTGACACCAGCAATATTCTTCTTCTTCTTCTTTCGGCCTCTCCCTTTTATCAGGGGTTGCCACGGCGTGTCAGTCTTTTCCACCTCACTCTGTCCCCTGCATCTTCTGCTTTCACACCCACTACCTGCATGTCTACATTGATCACATCTATACCAGCAATATAAATGTACTAAATGTAAACATTTTTCACATTATTATTATTATTTTCAAAAGATAAGCAACATGAAAATATGTCCTTTAATAAAAACCGGAATAATTAATAATAATTAATAATATTTTTTTAGGCAGGACAGTGGCCTAGTGGTAGTATATGTTTGATCCTGGGGAGATTTCTGTGTGGAGTTTGCATGTTCTCCCTGTGTTTGCTTGAGTTTCCTCCGAGTTCTCTGGTTTCCTCCCACAATGCATGCTAGGCGAATTGGACAGGCTAAAATTGTCTAGTCCTAAGCACGAAAGGGTGAGGGTTGCGTCAGGAAGGGCATCCGGCTTAAAACGTGCCAGATTGACTCGCTGTGGCGACCCCTGGTTGCGAAGAAAAGCCGAATTTTAATATTAAATAATAATAAGTACTTTGATAGATAACAATTACAAATTTTGGGGTTAAGTTTCTTAGCCCTCACGTGGCCTCCGAGTGTTCCCCAAACAATCTCGCCTGTTGTAGAGCAGCACCTCTGACTGTAAAATGTGTGCGTCACCGTTCAGGTGAAATATTTTCCCACACTGCAGCATTAATCGGAAATTCTCGGGATTCCTTTCGTTAGTTTTGCTCGCGCTCTGAGCTACAGATGTGTATTGCCGTTTTAAGAGGCGCGGATCTCCTCTGACTTAGTGACGTCACGACCATGAAGGCTGCACTCCGACCCTCCTCCTCCTCCTCGTACTCCACACACGCTGAGCGATGGTAGGAGACACACACACGTACGATTTCTGTTTTTATTATCGCACCGATCGCTAAGGAAACATTCTCGCGCTGAAATGAACCAGAGCCCGGTTTTCGGCGCCGATTGACACGGAAACTTTTACGATGGCCACAAAGGTGCAAAAGTAGCCGAGAGAGAGAGAGAGAGAGAGAACGAGAGAGTGATCTCCGCTTGGCTCGCCAGCAAACGCATACTGTAGAATGTACGCGGTGAGAACCCGCTGCAGTTTCTAACGGCGAGACGCTTTTCTTTAGCAACCGCCTCCGGAAAAAACTGTTTTGTTTTTGTTTTCTCCACCTTTTCTGCTTTTCAGTCGCACCTCCGCTTTCGAGGCGGTTCTTTTGAGCCGGCAGTAGGAGATATAATAATTATGGCGGGGAAAGGGACGTCGCAAGGCACGAGAATATTACTGGTGACGGCTAACGTCGGCTCTCTCTTCGAAGATGTAAGTGTCTTATTTCTTAGTCTTGCGCACTATGCTTTCATTGTATTGTAGCATCCTCTCTCAGCTGATCTGATACATACACTTCATTCTCTCTCTCTCTCTCTCTCTTTCTCTCTCTCTCTTTCTCTCTCCCTCTCTCTCTCTCTCTCTCTCTCTCTCTCTGTATGTCTCCATGTATGTAAAATGTTAAATACTATAGATATGCTCTATGGACAAATGTTTGTTGCCACCTGAATATCACACACGTGGATCTTAAGTAGACAGGCAGAAAGCACACAAGTGTCTTTCTATGCTCTAGCATTACAACTCCCTTTACTGGAACTAGGTTCCCAATAACTAAGAACCATGTACATAAAGCGAGATGTATAAAGCCATAGTCTGTGAGGGTCCTTTCCAGAGCCCTGACCTCAACCTCTCTGAAAATAATCAAAACACTGATTGTAGTTTCTTAACCATCATCAGTGTCTGATGATGCTGAATGAGCACAAATCCCAAGAACCATGATTTAAAATCTAGTACAAACTTTCTCAGAAGAGTGTTGTTATATAATATAGACCTGCACCTTCAACTAGTGGGTGGGTGTGTGTGAGGTCAGTTACATACTGACTGCATACATTTGGACATATAAAGTATGTTCATGTGTGTGTGGATGTGCCCATATCCCACGTTTTACCTAAATTAGCCATGTTTCAAGACCGTTAATGATGCAAGCGTAGCATTTTTAGCATTTTTTAGCAAAGAAGTTGCTTGCTTGTGTATATCGAAATTTTTTTGAAGCTATGAACTGGGAACTGGAGCTCTGGCTTCTTCTACACCTGCTTCTGTACACTGCCCATGCAATAAAAAAAAAGGTTTGGCTAAAAGGGGTATCTTGCCAAGCATAGCCATCATCCCAGATAATGTCCAAATGACACTGTCAAGCTTTCTGTTGCAAGCTGTGAAATGAATCCCAGCATCAATTCATGGATAGTTTATTCATTTTGCTATTATATACAGTTTGTTTATCAAAACAAATTCTGCATTACTAAAACACTACAACAATATTTTATACTTCAAAGCATTATTTTCTCAACATATTATAAATATTTGTTATTTAGTAAAGAAAACGCTTATCTCATAATATGTATTACTTTGTAGAGAAAGAACATAAGTTATGCTGTGGGTAAGAAACATGTATAATCATCAAAGTCTCTAGAAGATCAATGGTACTTTCGCCACGGCACAAAAAAAACCTGTTTCTACATAAAACACGATAAAGTCTATATTATCATTATTAAAGTCTATATTTCATGTGCATTTTCTTTAAATGATGTCTCAAGTACAGCTTTGTGCGGCTCTATAAGATTTACAGGGCATCATGGAGAATATGCCATAGTTCCTCTGAAGACTTTAACTGTCACACTTTTTCATTTTTATTTTGCAGCACAACCCAGAAGTCTTTAAAATCCTTTATTTTTGTAAGAGTAGTGTGTAGGAAACCCATTTCAATATATACAAAACTATTGGAACATGTAAAGCAGTAACAAAATGACCAGACCACATATTTTTTTAAGTGATGCTTGTTAATATTTTAGTTTTATTATTTAAAGTTATATTTTCATTATCATGGTGACTGAAGTTTTCTTCGCTAGCCGCTTGATCCCGGTAAGGGACATGCTCGATTTGGATTCTGTCTAGAAACACAGTGCACGAGTGGGAATATACAACAAATGGGGTACCAGTCTATTTCAGGGCACTGTGCTCACCTACTTGCACACAACTACAGGCACATCCATTCCACTTTCCACATGTTTTCGAGAGTTACGAGGAAATTGGAGAACACTGAGAAAATGTACACACACACACACACCCACCCACAGACACGTGAACCCAACCCCGATCCTAGTTCATTACACCCAAATGGCAAGACCTGGTAGACCTGTCGCCTCACTGTAAGAAGGTCCTATGTTTGATTCCGGGGAAGGTCTGCCTGGGTCCTTTAGAGAGATTGACTATTCTCCCCATGTCTTTGTGGGTTTCTTCCATATGCTCTCTCAGCTATAGTTGGACATACCAATTTCCCCTTTCCCTATCTATAGTATAAACATGAGTGTCAAAAAATATAAGCAACATGACATTATACCAAACAATACCAATATAACAGTTAAAGATTTGGTCAAGTGCCCTGCAGAGACAGCTTGTCAGTAGTGGGATTTGAACTAGTTATCTTTGTCTTAATTGTTGAGCAACCATGTTTCTTTCCATTTCCACTGTTTTGTTTTCTTTTGCAGTCACTGCTGACATCAAAGTTTTCCTATGATAGTAACATGCTGTGATTTTAATGTCTGAGGCATGCTATATTCAAATCGCTCAATAACTAATCTGTATTACAACTTGTTTGCCCTGTAATTAGCCTGACTATAACTGTGAACTTGTTTATGACCCTGTGTGGGCCATAGGGCATTGTCTCTTCCCATAACAAAAATTACATAGCAGCTTTTGTCTTTGTAATTTTGAGCATGTACATTTTATAACTATATACTTATATACATTTATGACATGTGCTAGATGCCTTTATTCACTGTGACTTACTTTCATATTATTTAAACTGCTGATCAGTTGAGGGTTAAGGAGGGATTATGAAATGTTTAAAATAATAACGTAGTATAAACGATATAAAGTGCATGCAATTCTCAGTGTGTGTACTCTTTTTCCTAAACATAGATGAACTGTCTCTCCCCCTTTTCCTCGAGCTCCACACTGGTGTAAAAATAGCTTTGCTGACATGACGGTTGAACTTTGGATGTCTAAGAGATATCACTGTTTTCACTCAGCCAGTCCATTTTTTAAACCAGTGAATGTGACTGTAATGTTCATATCGATGCATTGCCTAATATAAAAATATAAATATATACAAAGCCTGTGTTAGAAGTATGAGACATAGCTAGCAGGTCATATAATCTGTGAACCGTTACGGATGTCCTGCACTTCAGGAAATATTAATTGCTTCTCTTTAGCGAGATCAGCTGATCTGGCTGCAGACCAAAATGTCTAATAGTGTAAATGGTGTCAGCAAAGATGTAACATTCTGGTTTAATGTGTCAGATAGGTGTGTAAGGGTTGTAATTGAAAACTGCGTGTGTTTGCGTGTGCATAACAGCAATTGAATTAGTTTACATGAGGCGGTTGGTGATGGAACAGGTTGTGTATGTGGCAGAAAGATTTATTGAGCTTCACTTAACTTAAGCATGGGATCGAGCACTTTGCATATTCAAATATGAAGACAATAAAGCTGTTGTGGTGCAGTGTTGTTTTGAAGTTTGTTTTGGGATGCAAAAAATTCTGACAGGGACTAATAACGTGATCAATCTACTAATCTATCTGTTTCTGAGTTGGTTCTAATGAAGCCACAAAAATACAATTGTTTCTGATTAATTCAATTAAATTCAATTAAATTCAGTTTTATTTATGTAGAGAATTTTACAATTAAACCCGACCACAGCGCATCTTAACACAAATGATATACAGCATATAAATATGATTTATAATAAGGTTAATTTTCCCCAATGTGCAAGCAGGAAGGTGGCGGTGGCAAGGAAACTCCGAGATGATAAGCCGAAAAATCCTTGAGAGGAACAGGACTAAACGGAGAATATCATCCTCATATGGGATTAACAACCTGAAAAGAGTCTGGGATTGAGTGTGTAGAATTTACCATCTGGGTGGATCAGGCAGGTGTTGGAAATGAAGTCAGCTCAGCACCCTCTCAGTGGTAGTGTGTGAGAGAGAAATAGAAGAGAAAGCAATGATTAGACATGATCAATCTGAAGGAGTAATTTAAGAACTGTGTCATGTGTCAGATTACAAATTCCACCAAGACTAACAAGAGCAGCATAGTTAAAATTAGATCCACAGTAAGCAACAGGAATGAGGGCTTCCTGAGACGTTAGGACATACAAATATCTCAGGTTACCAACAATCTAGTGCCCATAACACACCTTTACTTAGGAGGAACTATTGCTATGAGCATAATGCTTCACTAAACAAATGTGGCTTAAGTCTAGATTTAAACATTGAGACTGTGTCTGAGTCTCAATCTTCTAAAATGGAAGATTGTTACATAACTGTGGGGCTTTGTAAGAGTAAGATCTGCCACCTGCTGTAACATTCTTTATTTTAGGAACTTGCAAGCATCCTGCACCTTTTG
Organism: Aspidoras spilotus; assembly: GCA_028565295.1. NCBI lineage: Eukaryota > Metazoa > Chordata > Actinopteri > Siluriformes > Callichthyidae > Aspidoras > Aspidoras spilotus. The sequence continues at coordinate 13,590,575 of JAOUQV010000034.1, forward strand.
CACACTGTAGTTGAGGTGGATTGGGGCATTTGTAGGCTTGTGGTTAAGGAACCAGCCTTGCAACCGGAGGGTCCCCGGTTTGATTCCTAGTAATGCCAAGTCACGGCTGAAGTGGCACCCAACCCCGAGTTGCTCCCTGGGTGCTGTGCAGGGCTGCTCACCGCTCTGGGCACGTGTGCTCACTTTATCAGTGTGTGTATATGTGTGTTTCACTGCACGGATGGGTTAAATGTGGAGGACAAATTCTGCTGTGTGCAAGCATAGTGGCAAAATGGATGACTTTCACTAAATATTAGTAGTTCATTTGGAGATTATGTTGCGAGACTATTTAGAGCTTTATATAGAAGTAAGAGAAAATATTATGGATAAATATATTTTGTAATTCCAGGAACATTGTTTCCTAAAATAAGGTAGGTCAATAAAAATGATTATTCATATACAACATGTCAGAAAAGTATAAAATAATGTATACTATGCTGTAACATTGCAACTTATAATATAGGTAACAAGAAGCTTCTTTTATCTTATTTTGACATCAATATCATACTGAAAACATGTTAGAAACAAAGAAAGTGATGCATTTTGCCACTATGTTTACACACAGCGGAATTGGTCCTCTGCATTTAACCCATCCATGCAGTGAAACACACACATAGACACACACTGGTGAAGTGAGCACACATGCCTGGAGCAGTGAGCAGCCAGCACAGCGCCCGGAGAGCAACGGGGTTAGGTGCCTTGCCCAAGGGCACTTCAGCCATGACTTGTTGGTACTTGGAATCAAACCAGGGACCTTCATGGCAACATGGCAACCAAACTGATATAAATAAAAATAATGTCCAGTACTCGTAAAAGATCACAAGATTTTTATCCTTCTTATCGCGTCTTCTTATTGGCCACAAGAAATAATTGGACATCCATTTTTAGAACCTGTAGTGGTGATATTTTATACTGTAAATCGTTTAGAGTCAGGAGCTTTAAAATAGGGTCAGTCGGGAATCAGAAAAAGAGTATTATATTTTAACGCCTTAGCATTTAATATCATTCCTGTTACTGGTTTGCTAAATCCACATACAGAACCGAAATTATAAATTCATTAGCCAATATAGCAGACAGGTGAAAGCTACCTGTCCAGTGCTCTAAGCTAAACTTATTTCCAAATAAACTAATATTGTCTCAAAAAAGACTGGTAAGCGAGAAGTTAATGTGGATTTAATACAGACGGGTACTCTGGCAGGGGTGAAATTAAGTAACTCTAGTCTCTATTCAATCCTGATATTATGGCTTGTGATGTGTGCAGCATGTTCCTACACTGGGGTTTTTTCAGTTATGTTTGTGTAATTCTAGCACTTTTACCAATTTCATAATATTATAGCATATTTATTTGGGTTGTAATGTTTGTTTAAATATGAATTAACGTACAGTCGTTTTATGGAACAAGGCTGCACTGTGTTATACGGCACCTTTGTCACCATTTCCACATGCTATGCTATTCCTGTTATTGGAAAATCTGTGTAGTTTCAGCTAATTTATATGCTTCACACAAATATTAGCAGACTGGATAGCCTAGTTGGTAGAGCACATGCTGCTTAAAAAGCCAGGGGTTTTTGTAACAGGAGTAAATCACCTGACAAGGAGTCAAACAGCTGACAAGAGATTGGGATGTTCTCTTTCCTACTGAGCAAATCTGTTCAGTCAACCGTTGAAAAAGAAATGACTGCATATGACATTTGACTTATTAATAGATGGCCCTTAAAATCAGTTTGCACACATTGTGCAGTAATAGAGCAATAGGCATGGAGGTGGTAATGGTCAAATTGACAAAGACGTGAAAGAACAAATCAGTTAGCACAAACATCAAACTACAACTGATGAGTGCATTTGCCATGTGCCTCTGGAAGATGTTGAGGATCTCATGGATGACGATGATGACCACTGTCATGAGGCTCCCACATGACGACATGGAAGGAAGTATAATGACAGGAATTGTGGAGGCAGTAGGGTCAGACATTGAAGACTTAGAATAAACTAGATAAACAACATAATTACGTGAACTTGATCATCAGGGTCCAATTCTGTGACAAAATAACTGGCCTGAAGTATATATTTTTTGTTCTAAGTGTCTAGGTAGAATATCACGATGTAGTAATATATTTTAAATAGCATCTATTGTAAATCCTGATGCTTTCACTCCTGTTCATGAGTCTATATCAGTGACATTGATGCTTTTTGTTTGTTTAATATTTGGTAATGTTTGTTTTTTCCTCCACTGTGTATAATTAAAACCACAAAGAGTAAAATAGCTGAGGAAGAAATGTTTACTGTTTGAAATAACCATTGGGAAGTGGATATACTTTTTAATTCGTCACAGATTTTTTGGTGACTGCAGTGCAAGAAAGAAATTGCTGCCACACTTGTGATTTGCACAAAAAAAGAACAGTGTGCCGTGATTTGTGTTTATGTTGACTTGAGTTGTTTTTGGTAACTAAAGTTCAGGACGGATTTGTTCTCTCTGTGTGAGTGTGTGTGTGTGTGTGTGTGTGTGTAAATGGATGGATAAAGTAAAGGAAAAGTGGTGTATTTGTGGGTTGCAGTTCAGATTAAAACATTTTTAATGTTTAAAAAGAAAGCCGGTTGAGTAAGAATGCGTGTTGACAGATGACAATTGGAAAGCAGGATGCATGATGTTGAAAACTGATTTATTGGTCTTTTCTGAAAACTGTTTACATCAATTTTACAGCCAAATTGCTTCCTCCGTCCAATTACACTGTTATAAAAAAAAATAATAGGGACGAAAGTTAGGAATCAGCATTATTTAAATGTATATTTTAATTCCAGGAACATTACTCCTAAAATAGGGTAGGTAGGTAGGTAGGTAGGTAAACAATGCCATATGTCTAAAATAGTATGAAATGATACTGTCAAAACATCATGTCTTTTAATGGCTGGCAACAAAATGCTTCCTGTTGAAGGTCTGAAATTGGAAATGTCCAATCTTTCAATTTAACGACCGTTTAAGAAGATGCTGCACTTCATGTAACTTTGTGGTTAGCACCAAAAACTAAATTAGTTGAAATTGAATCACCAGAAGGAAGACCGATTATAAATTTTACCTACATTTATCAATTCCAGCACAGAAACAAGGGTAATGAAACACATTTGTTTGTGGATTAGGACTGGTGTGTTAGATTCTGTCTGAAGTGTATGCATTATGGTTTGTACCAGGGTCTATTTGATTTGACGGAGCCTATTTGATAACATCTAAATCTATTTCTTTCTTTATTTCTGGTTCATGATTTCCCTCGATGCCTTGTTTTTGCATTCTGCTTCTGTCTTGTTTTTCCAGTTTTTATGAGAACCAGCGATGTGCAATATTTACACAAGTCAAATAAACACTTGTTTTAAAAGTTGTTTGAAAGAAGGTCTGTCGGGTAACGCATCCTCTTTGTGGTTTAATAATAATAATATAATTTTTTTATTATTATTATTAATAATAATAATGAAATCTAATTTTATTCTAAAACATTCAAGGTGCTTATATAGACAGAATGGCAGTAAAACCAACAGATCAGCATTAAAATAAACAATGCACAATATATACAGGCTACAAAGGTATGTTTTAAGAACTGCTTAAAAGTAGGTAGAGATGTAAAAGTGCAGAGGAATAAAGTGCACAACTTGGGACGCAGTACACTAAAAGCTCTTTCACCGTACTAATGCTGTTATGAATGGACAACCATAACTGCATTGTCAAGATTTTCTCAGATTTACTTACTAAATAAATACACATAGGGCCACAAGCCTTTCATCTTTTGGTACTATGTGGTAAATACTGGGTGTGTTCTACCAACACAGGTGAGAGGTAAGAGCCCGCATGCAGTGGTGTGTGTGTATTGTACAATCCCAAAACGAACAGTATGACAAACGGCATATGTACAACACACAGTGTTTATTCAGAATAGAACATAGATGACATAATAAATGTTAAAACTGGGAAAATGTATCATTTAAATAGAAAAATTTGGTGATTTTAAATTTCGTGACGACGCATTTTAAAAAAGTTGGGACAAGGCCATGTTTACCACTGTGAGCCATCCCCTTTTCTCTTTACAACAGTCTGTATACATCTGGAGAGAAGTTTCTCAAGTTAATGGATAGGAATGTTAACTCAATTCAATTTTATTTATAAAGCGCTTTTAACAATAAGCATTGTCCCAAAGCAGCTTTACACAAAACGTTTTATCCCAGATAAGTAACGGTGGCAAGGAAAAACTCTCTGAGTGGGTAAGGAAGAAACCTTGAGAGGAACCAGACTCTGTATACATATAATACATGGTTCTATAACTAACAATACTAATATAACAATATATACATAATATATACATAACATACATCTTATACATAATTCTATAACTAACAATTATATATAACATTAATATAACAATAATATATACACACATACACAAAACATATATACCATATACATAATTCCATAACTAACAATAATATATAACATTTAGCATAATAATAGAGTGAATGGGCAGTAGGAGGGAATCCACTGGGCGCAGGGTTGCCGACATCTCCTGCTTACTCCGCCGTATTCGGTGTAGCTCATCCGAAAGAGTGGAGAAGAGAGAGAGAGGATAGAAAAGAGAAAAAGGGGAAAAGATGGTAAAGAGAGTCAGACACGATCAACTATCTAATGGACAGTTCAAACACAAGTTGTGCAGAGAGCAAACAGAAACTCCGGCAGACTAGCTTTATGGCAGCATAACAACAGGGTAGAACCAGAAGGTGACACAGACATAAGGAAGCTCTGGGACATAAGGCAGCCAGCCACTCCACCGTCAACAAACCTGAGTGAACTCGTGAGAGTGGCCGGGCGACAGCATCCATACATCCCAG
>JAOUQV010000034.1:13638199-13649719 GCA_028565295.1 Aspidoras spilotus
AGTGAGCACACGTGCTCAGAGCAGTGAGCAGCCAACGCAGCACCTGGGGAGCAACTAGGGGTTAGGTGCCTTGCTCACGGGCACTTCAGCCATGACTTGTCGGTACTTGAAATCGAACCAATGACCTTCCGGTCGCAAGGCTGGTTCCATAACCACAAGCTTACGAGTGCCCACAATTGCACGGGTTTTCTCCAAGTGCTCCGGTTTATTCCTCCATTCCAAAGACATGCACATACATACATGCTTTTAAATTGCCCGTTAGTGTGTGAATGGTTATGATTGTGTGCGCGCCCTATGATGGATTGGCGCTCTGTCTAGGGTTGTTCCTCTTGCTGGGTGGGCGCAGCTTCTCCTGACCTTAAAACTAGGATTAAGCTGGTATAGAGTAAATTGCTAATTTTTCCATATGTTACTCGTTTCTTGTGAAATAATATCTAAGTTCACCTCCCCCGCTATTCATTTAATAATACCACTTACATAGCAAGTGGTGCTTCATCAGTCACCCGCTGTGAGTATTAGTTATTACTCACTGTGCGTTTCTAACCATTTGCACTTCCATCATATTGCTCAGACCCTGCTGGACTTGTTATTTATAGAATTTTTCAACCACAAAACTAGAAAGGCCAACGGGTATGAGCGTTCCAGCTGCATTACCTCCAGCCCCTTCTTGGAAAGCATGACATGGGTGGCTTTAGACAATGATTGAGCCATCTAATACGCAACAGATATGAGATTATGGACTGTGCCATTTGCTCGCACACCCCCTGTACCTTGCGTTTCCACATGACTACATTTGCCCCTGATGTTGTCAGCTTTTGGGGCAGTCCTGCACGAGCCACTGGTCATGATGACCTCTTATGGACACCCGTTCATCATAGTCAGTGGTCTGGAGCTATCCAAAGAGACAATTTCACCTCTTACTCAATGACCTTTAATACAGACATCTGATGCCCCTTCCACTGGTCCGACTGAGAGCGTAGTGCAAGTAGAAGCTATCTCTTACTATCTGAAGACATCGGATGTGACGGGATATGATCTGAGATTTATGATCAGTGTTAAATTCAGTGCTGTGAGGTTTCATTTAGTAAGAACTGAGCCAGGAGAAGCTGCTGTTTGTTGGTTGATTCTTTATTTATTTATTTATTAGTAGATAATCATTAAAATAAATGTTTTTGCCATCCATATGAAAAAGATTTACACTCATTATAACATTCAATTTGGTAATTGCTGGTAATCATTAATTGCAAAAATCTAATCTAATATAAAGCCTATTAATGATTGATTGTTTCAGTAATTTGTTTAGACAAATGACTCCAAATTAACGTTTTGAATTTACTGCCATCCATTATAAATGTTCATACCACTCAATTTCTTATTTTTTTATTTTTATATTAAAATTATCAATTAAAACATGTAAATGAATCAAAAAACTGTTTTCTGAAGATTCATTCGAATATGACTCCCGTTAGGATGCTGCAAACTGAACCAAGAAAAAAAATCCTATCCTATCCTATATAATCTAGTGTATTCATTATTGCAAACCTTAGATCCTTTAAGGGTTCTGTCAGTGCAAAAGTTGAAATACCTCAAGCAATTTCATTCTTTTGTGTAGAAAATGTATTCGGTTAATTGCCACACTTTAACCTTTCTGATCGACTGAACTAAGAGCCTTAAATGAGTAAAATGTGTATTTACTAAATGCATACCTTGTAGTAATAATAATAATAATAATAATAACACTCCCTCTAGCAGACATAATCTGCATTTATTGAAAATTACATAAACTCGGCATCCGGGCAGATTTGTTTAAAGAACTAAAGTAGTTCTTACTCTCTTCATTTAAATCGGTGAAAGATTAGTGTTAGAATCCCTTATTTTACCACCCTAATGACATCCTCATTTCCTTTTAAGTCTAGGTTTCTTCCTCTTATCATCTCAGGGAGTTTTACTTGCCGCTTCCTCATTAGGGATAAAAATTAACTTATTGTAACATCATGATTATTGTATTACATTTCTGTAAAGCTGCTGTGTGGCAATGTTCATTTATAAAAAGCGCTATAAAAATAAAACTGAATTGAATTGATTCATTTTTGCATAAAACCTTTGTCTTATTATAAGAAAAAGCATTTTACTGCATTGATTTTTCCTAAAACAACACTTAACTCACAACATAAACCTTATTTATTAAGATTATGCTTTAGTAATGTGATATTTCTTTTTTGAACCAAGACCAGATTTCTTTCTCCTCTCTAGCTTATAGATTAATTTAACCATGCTAATGTAATTTCATTTGATACAGTTAATCTTGTCCTAATGTGCTCTGAAAGATGTGAGGCACATTTAAATCTTTTTGATTTGCCTCAAGATTTTTGAAAAATAAAATTAGTCCATTTGTAATTATGGCATCAGGATTGTAATTAGTTTATTCATGGCAGCAGTTAACTCCCCATTAGAAGGCTCGGGAAGAAGGAGCGCATGGGCTGGTTTATTTATTTGGCAGTGTACTGGAAATGAGGATGCTTGCAGGATCAATTTGCCTCTCATTTAATAACATGCTATGTGTTAAATCATGTGCTGTTTGTGTGAGACAGAGAGAGAGAGACAGGGAAGGCTCACATTTTGTATTTGGCCCATCAGTAGATCAGGGTTTATGGGACGATATAAAGATGACAGTTAATTATATAAAAATTAAAATAGTACAGGAAATCACACAAACACAGTTTATATTAAATAACAAAGCATGATCACTGGATTAAGATTACCTGTCTAGTGCAATATAATCATATATAAAGTGCCCTAATTGGCTCTTGATTATACACAGCATAAGGCTAGCAGAAGGCAAGATTTACCAGCTGTTGGAAAAGGGATCAAATTAAACAACTTTGCAAATTGGATGCAATACAGAATAAAAGCTGATTGACAAGGTGGATATTAGTTGATACAGTGTTCCGCTAATAAATCAGTTCCTTTTTTATTTTATTTGATTTTATGATTTTCTAGAAAATCTAATAAATGAACATGTTTAACATAAACAAGTTCAAAAAATGTTTAGGCTTAAAATATATTGTTTAATTGTTTAAGTGTCTATACAATACCATGGCATTGCGTGTTAAACAGTGGAAAAATGTACATGTTGACATAAAGTATATATAGAAATAAATGGTCTGTGCATCAGCCCATCAAACTATTGACAACCTACTTAACAATGATTTATTTATTAAAATGTCCGGAACATTTTATGCAGCAGTCACGGCTTATTATCAGAAGTTTGTGAGTGCCCTAGTTGCTATACTAGCTTCCTGAGCAAGACCCCTTTACCTCATGTATTTATAACTCAGTTGTACTCTAGAAAAACACCAGACAAATAAGTAAATGGATCATTTTGTTTATTTACTCTCCCTAATATTGTAGTAAATTTAAATTGATTTGGCCTGTGAAATAATGTTTATTATACTGACATTGTGTTCCTTTTCTGCAGTGCAAATGGTCCAGAAAAGGCTTTATCAGGACTCGCTGGGCTCTGGGGGACTGGTGAGTGGCTGTGTCTCTGTCTGTATCTCTCTCCCTCCCTTATATACTCACTCAGTCTCTTCTGTCTTTGTGTATAGCCCCAATAACCTGAAAATGTTCATTCTATGTGTGTGTCTGTTTGTCTGTCTGTCTCTGTGCATGTATGTGCATGTGTGTTTGTGTCTGTCTGTGTGTGTGTGTGTGTGTGTGTGTTCAGTCCAGTTGCTCGAGAAGGTCTGGATTGGATTAAGCCTAATCACGTTAGTAAAGCAGCTCTATCTGACAGATGACAGAAAACATTACGTGCAATTGCACCTGCGTGTGCTGGATCTTAAAGGTTTTCGTTTCGTTGGGGAGATGGGTGAAGGGGGGATAGCTGCGTAGGTAATCTAATAGAGGAAATACAACAGGATAAAAGGGCTGAAATAGAGAATTGGAATAGAGGGATGATGTGAGACAGGGCCTGGGCTCTCTTCCAGAAAGAGGGATGACACGAAGTGGATGGAGAGAGTGTACAGTGGAATGAAATGGTGACAGAGGAATAACAGGCTTAGCTATGGGGCTCTGTGAAAGCATATATAGTGTTCTACACATCACTTTTAAACAGATTAGTGGTTTTGGCATGTATGAGCATGCAGTCATGGACAAGCTGAGTACACACTCATTCATGTTGTATTGCTTAAAGGTGTGTCAGAGCAGGGAGGGTCAGAGATCAGACTTTATGAACAGAAATGCATGCAATATTTAAATTACGGTCTGTGGGTCTTAGTGAGTAATGGATGTTTGTGAAGATGGCAATAATGCCAATATAATAAATGTGTGTTTGAATGAATAAACTAAAGAGATATTGAAAATCCCATCGTGCCTGCAGATTTTGAATTATGTTATGACTATGAAAGTGCCAGCAGTATATCAATGCAAAATTATGTGTATATTTTATTTTATCTGATATTCCATATATGCACAAAATATAATTTAATTACTTGCTGTATATACAGGAAAATCTGCTAGTACTTGAATAGTGAATATAATAATTGAAATGAGTGAGGGGTGAGAGAAGGAGTAAGTGGGTGCATGACTGTGGGAATGTGTGCATGAGTGAGTGAGTACATGACTGAGGGATTGATTTAGAGGATGAATAAAGGAATGATTAAGTGATTGCATGAGTGAGTGAGGGAGGGGATGAATGAGGAAGTGAGGCAATCAGGAAGTATTTTTCAATATTTCTGGTGCCATAGGGAGTAGTGCCAGTTTGGGTGCACTGTTAGTATGTCATATATAAATAATAGGTTTGTTTGAATAAATAAGCTAAAAAAGCTATTGAAAATCTCACTTTGTCTACAGATTCTGAATTGTGTTATGACTATGAAATTTCCAGTAGTACAAATCATGTGTCCTCAGTCAAAATAGCAATAACAAATCTCATTTAAATTCATAATTACCTCTGGGTTTTATTTTTATATTGTATAGAGGATTTCTGTGAAGTGTATGGATATTGGGTTTATGTGTTGTGCATGTATTTTTGGATTCTATATTGTTTTGATATATATATATATATATTTGCTGTTCTATATAGTCTTTGCCCCTTTCTGTTTACAGTGCCTTTGACTTGGTAAATATTCACCTGTTCCATGATGCCTCCAACCTAGTGGCCTGGGAAAACAGCCCTTCTGTCTACTCGGGCACACGACTGAAAGCTCTTGGATATGTTCTGGACAGGTAAGAGGGGGAAGAAGAGGGGTTAAGGGTATTCACTGGTATATTGGTAGTGGAAATGTTTTGGACTTAAATGAAAAATGGAAGGATACATTAGCACGCTAGACTTCTGAGTTGTGGCATAATTTATTCACCTGGAAGTCATTTAATACATGCACATAATATACTTTGAACACTATATACACTACACTATATACAGGAAAGTCTGTTAGTGCTTGAATACTGAATCTAATAATTGAGAATGAGTAAGTGCATGCGTGAGTGGGTTAGTGAGTGAATGTCTGCATAAGAGAGTGAGTGAATGAATAATGACTGAACGAATGAGTAAGGGAGAGATTAACGGAATGGATGAGTGAGTGAGTGCATGTGTGAATAAATGAGGGAGTGAGGGAGCAATTGAGTGAAGGGGCAAGTAAGGGTAGGGGGGCTGAGTGATTAAGGAGTCATTAGAAATTAATAAAATGTTCTCCTGACATGATCGCCTTTATCTCCTGATGATACTCTACCAAAGCCTCCCTTCTCAGAACACAAGGGCACTTTCAGTAGCGGGTATATACTGTCTTTATAGAAATCACCTGCTATGACGTTCACAGTCACCATATTTCAGTTCTGTTCATCACCAAGTAGATTTTAGACCACTTTGTCAAAAATCACATGCTATGTTATTCATCACATGCTATGTAATTATCATCAAACTATTGAAAATATAATGTACTGTGCAAAGTTTAGCTGCCCTGTTATTTTAATATAATACTAGTTTTGCTATAGATGTGTATTTTTTATGGCGTTCAGTACCATAATGTAGGCTTGTACAAAGGTGTATTTTGAACCTGCTCTGGTGGCTTATGCTGTCCTGACACCTTCCTGAAACACTTTAGTTTAACTTTCATTTGTCATCCATCTAAATATAGTGAATGACAAAGTCCTTTTCTACATAACGTGCAGCATCCCTGATGTATTTGATGATATATTTATTATATAATGATATTTTCACTAACCTCATAATTCCATTGCAAATTCATAATTCTAGAGGACAGTGTCAAAACATCATAAATGTGTCACTGTCCAATCACTTCTCCACTGCAGTGTGTGTTTGTGTGTGTGATTGAGGGAGTGCTGCTTTTCCATCATGATACACTCGGAACATGAATTCTGAGTGCACACAGTGACGTCCATGGCATCACCACAAATCCACTTTGAATAACTGCATGCATATGCTTGGCATATTTCAGCGAGGCACCTGACACCATGAGTTACGACCCGCTGTTATGTTTCAGACCTCTTTTTTTTCCTGCTTCCCTTTTGATTTCTCATCTGATGAAAGAATGGAGCAGCTTTAATGACTGCCAAGCGGTGGGGCTTTAGGAATATTGCAGCTTTTACGGTTTTTATTGAGCAATATTTACTCGGATTTATGGATATAATGAAGTATGGAAAGGGCCCCTTGTTGCTTACATGGATGGTGTGCTCTATATTTTTTGCATTTTTTCCCAGTGTTTGTAAAGGTGATTTATTTTTGAAAGCCGGCTCATAAATACGACAATATTTAAAGCAGGGCAGTCATGCCAACTCTGTTTTTTTTTCCTTATACACGCTGAGGTCCAGCACTCAAGACAAGGCTGGAAAAGTCATTACAAGTGCTACAGATGTTGCTGTTATTTATGACCATATGTAATATTACATGTATTGTACGGCATCTTGAACCTTATTCAATGTTGCCCGAAAGTACAATCTTTGTCCTTTCTGGGCAGGTCCTGGTTTTATTTTAGGATTGTGGGTGGGATTATAACATATAGGTGGATGTATTATTCATTCCTGCTGCTGGTTTATCGAGTGTAGCAGCAAATCACTCATGGAGATGCAGTCTTACTCTGATAGATCCGGATGAACCAAGGGAAGGGAGGGCAGAGTACAAAAGCCTTCCCCAGCTCTGTTTTGGCCAGTGAATGATGTTCGGCTCTTTTGACTAGGGCCGCTAACCTTTTGGCAGCCACCAGCAAACTCTATTCTCCAGTGCCGATCGAGGAGGACAATGTAGCTGTGGAGCCATTTGAATGAAGTGCTACCACCAACAGTGTGGCTATTCAGCAGCTCGTTGGGAACCAGCTTTTGAGCCCATTGTCCTTTGCTATGACTTCTAGGAAAGAATAAGCGAGCAGGAAAAGAGAGAGGGTAGTGTATGTAGTCATACTCCCCCTCTTTGCTATTTCATTTTACAATACTCCCTTTCTAGTTTGGTTACTCCGCATCTCATGTACTCTTAGCATTTCTCTTAAAGTGAAAATTCTCTATATTTATTTGAAATTTTCAAACTGAACTGATGTGCCTTTATTCTTTGTGTAACCCCTTGTGCCTTTAGTGGGATAATTGTACAGCTTCCAGCCATTGAGATCACACCTGATAAGCTATTTTCCTCTGTCCCTTTCAGCTGCTAAACACTGTTTATCTCACCACTGCTTAAAGGCCTCAGGGGAACAATGCTGAAAGACTATAGCATTTAGCCGGATTGCTCCCTGGCTTTCTGTGTCTGCATGTCTGTCTGCATTATATTTTTTTAGTATATTCAATTATTATTTTCTGTCATGAGTTCTTAATTATATTTGAATTAAAACCTTGTTAACTAGAATTTTATTACTTTCTACACAAATATGAATTATATTTCCTACACAAAGATGAATTATATTTCATGTTATTAGGTCTGTTGATATATAGTAAGGCAATAACGGATAGGAAAAAATGTAATTTAATTTCTTTAATATTTGGTTAAAATAAATGAAATATTAATAGAGGGTAAAGGCTAAATGCTGAAAAGGTTTTCTTTAACTCCTGATTTATTTTATCACTTGAATTTTTTTTTCTGTCCCACCAGCGAAGATATTCAGGAATATCCGAGCAAATAACTTCTCTGACTACAGGCTCTGCCTTTGTGCAAGTGGATGTGTCTCCATTTGCTGTTCTTTCAGAGAAGCTGATAGGGTTCAGGGTCGCAACAGTTTTACATCACAACTGTGAAATCTTAGCAAAAAGACACCTTTTGTCCCTCTCCATTATTTTCACACAAATATAGTCCATTGTCAGGAGGCTGAAGTTAATTTGATCAACATTGAAGACATTTAACTTTTCTGTTCGGTCAAAAGGCTTGTTTCATGCTCATTTTCGGGGTATTGAAACAGCGTGATTGGCAGAAAAATAATGTTGCCGTTAACAATTCAGGGCAATTAGTTTCCCAGGGGGAAGCTCTGTGCTGCACTGACTGCCACACAGCTATTCTTTGTCACTTTATGGATGGTCATCAGTCAACTGACAACCCTATTCAAAGAGACCTCCAATCTAAATGTTTTCCCTTTTTGGCTTTTCCCAGAATGACAGTGAAAGAGGAGGAGAGAGACACAGCATTATATAGGGAGAAAAGTTAGAGATAGACATAGAGGAAAAACAAGAGCTGCCTGGTGGATGTTACAGTGACTAGCCATAAAGATATGTGGGTTCTTTAAATTGGCAGGATAAAAAATAGATGTAGGGCATGGTGGATGTATTATTCTTTAAGAAATATTGCGAGACATCTTACTATTAGACATTTGAAGTTCTTATTGTCTCTGTTCTTCATAAATCATAGTTATTATGTGGTGGTTGGGTATTCTGAAAGTAAAGTCATGTAGAAGAACCTCAGTGATATTGGTGTGTGTTGGTGCAGAGCTTATTAATAGGAAAGTTTTTTAGCACAGTGGTGTGGCAGTCTCTAAGCCCTTGCGCTGTGTTGGATGTGGTATTAATGTCGATCAGCAGTGACTTTGTGAACTGCTTCCTCACCCTGGGAGGCCCAGTGTGTCAGAGGTTAATCAGTCAGCCAGACCTCCTTCCCACCCTGCTCCCTCACACACATACACACATAACCCTAAAACAAGATTCACATGCACTATGATCAGCTCCCTTGACTTATACTACAGACTGGACTCCACCCACTTGCCCCATTCTCTGACTCTCCTACCAGCATCAACAATTCATTAACACAATTTCCTAAGTTCATTCTGTCTTTTTTAGTGTTATCAGCTTGCATAGTTAGGCTAATATATGCTTCACACACTCAAGCATTGGCTGCAGTCCAGCAGACCTGAACACACACACACACATGTTCAAATATTGCTAAACATCCAATGTATATGTTGTCTATTTTACTAGAATACATCATTTATATTAAGCACACTAAAATGCATCATCAAGTTAATCCAAAAATGGAATAGTATGTCGCATCGTAAATCCAGGATGTCATGCATTTAGGAGAGGCATCAGAGGAGATATATGGATGTGGTCAATGTAGACATGCAGGTAGCGGGTGTGAAAGCAGATGATGTAGAGGACAGCGTGAGGTGGAAAAGAATTGACTCGCTCTGGCGACCCCTGATAAAGGGAGAGGCCAAAAGAAGAAGAAGCAGCCAATATATTAGGAAACACTGCATCATTAGCAAAAAATGCATTATTCATTATTCAACTGTTTATTCATATTTTTAACGGGGTCACTGGGTTACCTTCCAAGTGGTCAACTGTGCTTCTGCAGTGTGCTAGAATTTTTAGTTTATTTTATATATTATTTATAGAATTGTTTTCACTGTTATATAACCAAATTAATAGACAAAATACCATTATTAGTCAAATTGAAATAAGACAATTTAAACATTGTTCTGTGTATTATGAATTTTAAGCATTGGAGTTGGCATGTTCCGTTGTTAGCATAAACAGCTGTTTATTCAGATTTATTGCCCCAGTGGTCAACAGTGGTACTTCAGTGGGCCAAATATTTTATTTTCTTATTTTCTTCGACATTTAATAGTAAAGATTTAAAGTAAAAAAATAAAGATTTTAGTAAAAAATATTTTACAAAGCTTTCAAATTTAGCGAAAAGAATGATGCTGAAGTATTTATGCATACTTGAATAAATTAGCCAATATTTTCTAGCATGGTGGATGCTAGTCCATATATTGCTAATTATTTAGAGAAGAATAGCATCCGAGTTATTGTGTAGTCGTGATTGACTTATTGGAGACAATAGCATTTTCAGCTACCTTTAAAAAGAAAATGTCATATTTGACCCTATTTTGGCTGATCCCTTCCCTAACAGAAAGGCTATTGTTTGAACCTATAGGAGTCTCAGAAAAAAATCTAGCGGGTGGTCATTTCTGTAGGTCACAGGTCATTCAAGGGACCACAGTTTGGGCTGTGACATGACTGGCAGCGATCACATTTTTCAGTGTTAACATTCTGCCTGTATTCCCTGTGAATCTGACTACTGAAAGGAGGGGGCAGCATTGACACTGAGGGAGGGGCTGGTGATCCTACTGCAGTGATTCCTGGTGATCTAGAGAGAGAGAGAGAGAGAGAGAGAGTCTGTGATGGAATGAGGACAAAGTAAAGAGATGCAAACTATAAATAGATATTGTGCTTTCTATAAGTGTAGGGGGTGGGTTCTTTTGCTTCTCTTCTAAAAGTAAAATCTGTGATAAATGATGCACCATTTTTTGTTTCATTATTAGTACACAGAATGTAAAAATGACACCAAAAACACATTTGTTAGTAAATGTATTGCATAGACACCATGCGTACATGCTTAAGGATTTCTGTAAAATACATGGAATTTAATATTAAAGCTACATTAACTAGCTGTTGCTTAATCCGTTTTAGTGGTATAGGTTTCATTTTATTAATTCTACATTACTCAGTTGTGAATTTTTAAAATCATTGATTACTCTCTCAAGAAAATCTTTGAAGAAAAACAGTTTCTATATCAGTTAAAAAACAGTTAAGAACAACTTCATCTTTCAGCTTTTTCCCTGTCATCCGGGGTCGCCAGAGCGAGTCCCTTGCATTACGATCTGGTACGTGTTTCACGCTAGATGCCCTTCCTGATGCAACCCTAACCCCTTCAGGCTTAGGACAATTTAGCTTCTCTAATTAAACTATCATGCATGTCTTTGGAATGCAGGAAGAAACCGGAGTACCTAGATAAAACCCGCACTAACACAGGAAGAACATGCAAACTCGACACAGAAATTTCCCCGAGTTGCCCCACCCGGGGATCGAGCCCAGGATCTTCTTGCTGTGAGGCTACAGCACTATCCAGTGTGCCACCGTGCCATCTATTTAAGACATTTAAAAAATGAATTTATTTGTGGGTGTTTGTGGGTCTGGTGGACCCACTGCATTATTGCATTTTTAAAACTATCAGCTGTAAATATGTATAAAATAAAAAATATATGGTGTTTATTTTCCCTATTTGGTTTAATATTTAATCATTATATT
>JAOUQV010000034.1:13681722-13693314 GCA_028565295.1 Aspidoras spilotus
ATCTGTGACCAAGACAGCAAGTCTTTGTGATGTATCAAGAGCCACTTTGGGGTGTTTTGGAAGAGCAAGTCAGGAAAAGTTTTCCTCCACCAGCATGACTTAGTGACCTGGCCACTATCCCGCAAGAAGAATGGCTTAAAATCCTTCTGACCACTGTGCAATACTTGTATGGGTCATTTCCAAGACGAACTGACGCTGCATTGGCCGCAAAAGGAGGCCTTACACCATTCTAATAAATTATTGTGGTCTAAAACCAGGTGTTTCAGTTTCATTGTCTAACCCCTGTATTTTCTTTGCCCTACTTTGTGCCATTTTAAATATAATGCTCTGACATTACTTTAACTCTTTTGTTATTTTGTCTCTTAGACATTTTATAAAATATTGTATCTCAAATTTTATATTTTTATTTGAAATGTCAGTATTTTATTCAAGAGCAATTTAATAATGTACTAAAGCTCTTATATGACTAGATTCAAATATTGCCCTTTTATTGTGTAAGCTTTTAGTAGATACTCAACTCTTCATTCTGTCTTGTAGGTTGTGCTGCAACTCGAAAAGAAGCTTTTTAACTACATTAACCAGGATGTTTTCCGGGAAAACAATGGAACGCTGGTGAGCTATGTATTAACTCTTAATCATTTCTTTACATTTTTTTTTAAACAAAATGCATCATCATTAGGTTTTATATTATCAGGCAAACGTTGAATATAGTTCATGTTAAAAAATGCAGTTCCCTGATGACAGCAGTATGATTACTATTAGATGCATACTCAGTGTTATGCATTCTTTTCTGTTTTTGTGTATTTTTGAAACGTTAGCACTCTTCACCCAAGTGCTGTTCCATTTTAAAGTGCAATCCAATCGGATGTGTTCTCGCCTTTTATCAACTATGCATTAGGTGGTGACTCCCACAGCAAGCTTTTGGTGACGTTGGGTACAGCTACGCATGTTTTTACAAGTTCTGACTTGACATGTGTGTCCTTTCAGGTACACAAGTACAAACTTGTAGCTCTTTGATTTGAGAAATGCCCAGTCTTAGTATACTTTAGCATTTGTTAGTGGAGGTAGGGCTTATTATGTTTATGTACAAATCCGATTCCAAAAATTTTGGGACAAAATGCAAACTGTAAATAAAAACATATTTCAATCATTTACAAATGTCAGAAATTAATAGTGTATTCACAATAGAACATAGACAACACATCAAATGTCGAAAGTGAGACATTTGAAATATTGGCTCATTTAAAATTTTGTGGCAGCAACACATCTAAAAAGTTGGGATGGGGAAATAAAAGGCTGGTAAAGTTAAAGGTACAAAAAAGGAAAAGCTGGAGGACCAATTGGCAAATAAGTCATTTACATGAATGGGTATAAAAGGAGCATCTTGGAGTGGCGGAATTAAAGATGGGAAGAGGATCACCAATCTCCCTAATTCTGCACCGACAGATAGTGGAGCGATATAAGAAAGGAGATTTACAGTGTAAAATTGCAAAGAATTTGAACATATCATCATCTACAATGCATAATATCATCAAAAAAATCTCTGTGCCTAAAGGTCAAGGATGGAAAACCACACTGGGTTCCCGTTATCTTCGGGCACTTAGACAGCACTGCATACAGGCAAGCTTTGGACGTAACAAAATGGGTTCAGAAATATTTCCAGAGAACATTATCTGTTAACACAATTCACTGTGCCATTCGCCAGCTAAAACTCTATAGTTCAAAGAAGAAGCCATATTTGAACAAGATCCAGAAGCACAGCATCTTCTCATTTAAAATGGACTGTGGCAAAGTGGAATACTGTTCTGCGGTCAGATTAATCAAAATTTGAAGTTCTTTATGGAAATGAGGAACGCCATGTCATTTAGACTAAAAAGAGACGAAGGACAACTGAAGTTTTTATCAGTGCTCAGTTCAGAAGTCTGCATTTCTGTTGGTATGGGGTTGCATTCGTTTGTGTGGCATAGGCAGCTTACACGTCTGGAAAAACCATCAATGCTAAAAGGTATATCCCGGTTCTCTCTTTCAGGGAAGAACTTTCATTTTCCATCATGACCAATGTCAAACCACATACTGCATCAATTACAGCATCTTGGCTGCATGGAAGAAGGGTTTGAGTACTGAACTGGCCAGATAGAAAACAATTAGCACATCATTAAATGCAAGATACGACAAAAAAAAACCTGAGACAGTTGAGTAACTAGAATCTTACATTGGACAAGAATGGGTTAACATTCCTATCCCTCAACTTGAGCAGTTTGTTTTCTCAGTCCCCAGACGTTTACAGACTGTTTTAAAAAGAAAAGAGGATGTCTCACAGTGGTACACATAGTTTTTTCCCAACTTTTTTGAGATGTGTTGCTGTCATGAAATTTCAAATGAGCAAATATTTGGCATGCAATTTCAAAATGTCTTACTTTTGTTGTCTATGTTCTATTGGGAATTCAATATCAATTTTTAAGATTTGAAAATTATTGCATTCTGTTTTTATTTTGAGTTTGTACTTTGCCCCAACTTTTTTGGAATCAGGTTTGTACATGGCTATGCACATACACACACTGTCTTGTCTTTAAGGCATGTTTTATGAACACTAAATGAGCAACATTTTTTCTATTACAGTGTCCTCATATAAGTGTGTATCTAAGTGTGTAACAAGCTGTGCTCTCTGTATAGGAGTGTATGCTTGTGGGTGTAAGTGTGAATGTGTCTTTTTTTTTTTTTTTTTACGTCTCCGGAGAGCAGTAAGATGAATGACATGATGGATCATGAGATATAATCTGATGGTCATGTTCCAGTTAAACATATACTGTCTTATGAGCCCTCTGAAACAAACTGCCTTTCCAAAACGACAAATGTCCCTCCTCCTACTTCCAAAAGGGGAGGGGGGGTGATTTAATAAATAAAAAAATAAATAAAAATCCATTGCATCCTTCATCAACTAGTAGACTTGTACAGGCTTGACAGAAATTTAATTCGAGGCAGCTCTTGAAAATAATTATAGTATTTTGAGAGGAGTAATCATTGGTGGGGACATGATTGAATGTGTCCATGCCTATTGACTTTTGCTATGATTAATAGCTTTGTTTAGTCGATATTCCCATCGAAATTGTATAATTAATTATCCGGGTGGCTGTCAGGTGCAGACGATGGAGAGCTCTGATGAGGATTTGGGAAGATTAAATTTTCCAGGGACCGCTGCGTCAAGGGGGCGTGGGGTTTGCGGAGGGGGAGGGTATGTGAGAGAGAGAGAGCAAGAGAAATATTATGTGTACCATCCGGCACACACATTCAGTAGTCGAGGACTGCACTAAATGTAAGCCCCCCCACCACCTCCACCACCACCCACAATCTCTCATCTTTCCATTGATTTTGTTTTAGTATCTCTTTATTGTAACTTTATCTGTTGTAGCTGGCCAGCCGGTGGGACGAACGAGTGCTCGGGGTGGGAGGAGTGGAGCAAGTGATGAACTTTTCTGTCATGCTCCTCGCGTCCTCGGCTACCACATTTTTCAAACCGCAAGAGTTTTTAAGAGTCTAAATAAATAAATAACATAGCTCTTCTGTGTCGGTTCAGCCATATTTTATTTGCCAAGCGGTTTAAGCAGCAAAGCACCACTAATCTAATATGAACCCAGTGTCCTGCAAGCGGAAATGGACCAAGACGCGGTACCAGTGTCTTTTTCTGGCAGCCTGCATTTTTCAGCTTGTATTTCTTGAATCAGTGATCATCTTTGTTAAATGACAGTGATTTTAAACAGTACTTTGCACCCATGAGGCTATGTCTATCTTGGTAGCATGTTTCTAAAACAATACTGAGGCCATGCAGTGAGATTTCACTTACTTTCCCTTTGTTGTATCAATTGTTGGTGGTGATAGACTGGAATTCGTGTAATCTTGCACTGAGTTTCTTTGTTTTTGAAATAAATATCTGATGAAGTGTAAAGTGTTGAACCACAACCCAGCTGAAAACACAAGTCTTTGGGGCTGCTGCTTTAATACTCACACAGTTTCTTACAGAACATTGATGAGAAAGATGTTTTGTATTATTTTGCATCTGTTCCAACTTTTGTTGGATGTGTGAACAAAGCACATCACAATCTATTGTTTTTAATATATTCAGAATGCAATTAGGTTTTTTTGTTTATTGCTTGTTCTGCAAGTTGTTAATTTATTAATTCATTATTATTATTTTTTTTGCTTGTGTCCATGTTTTTGCTTTGTTCTTTGTTGTTTACATATAGATTTTTTTTACAGAAATATAATTTAATTCTGTAAAAAAAATTCTGTTAGCTGTTTGGAATGTGCCGGTCATCCTCTCCTCCATTCCGATCCTCTCCTTCGTGTCTGAGCTTGACAGTATATCGTTTTGACACAAAATAATGAATACATCATAAATGTTGGGGGCTCTGCAATGAAGGTAAAGTGTGTGGTGTAAAAATCAAATTAAATGACCTCTCACCTGGCTCTTATTGATGTCATTTAATGGCGGCTGACGTTGTCAGGGCCGTATTTGACAAAGTATAAATCAGAGCACAGTTATGGCAATGAACATTACATGAGTCACCAGAAAGCCAGAGGGACATTTCATTGTGCAGTTTTCCAGAAAGCTTCAGCTCCTGAGCAATCAAATCCAAAAATGATTTAGGTGACCGTGTCTATTGGGGACGAAGTGCACATTTTGAGCTAATGCGACGTATATTTTTATTTCTAGCCCTTGTCTTGTGTGCACTGGCCCTGTGAACTCTGTGCCCTTTCAAACCTCAAGGTCAATGGTAACTGCAGAACAGCACATGCGGCTATAAAACAGCAGGGCCTTGAACTTGGATGAAGCTCAGTTTTTACTGCAGACCCATCAGATGGCCAAATCATTCTGCTTAATTGAGCTGCGATGAAATGTAGTGTGAAATTTCAGCCCTCTGACTATCCTCTTAAATATATTACTTACATGCACATAATTGTAGTTATCACCAAACTACAAGGGTGAGTCAAAAATTATACACACTCTAGCTGTAGAATTGATTTTAAATCGAAGACTCATTCATTAATCCTTTTATTTTCTGCCTAATCCACATGGGGTCTTGTGCTAGCCAGTACTCACCGGGCATCTCTGGGAGCGAGGGCAGGAACAACACTAGACAGAGTGCTAATTCATCATAGGAGACACATACAAAGTCACTCAATAACAGGCGATTTAGAGACACCAATTGAACTAACATGCATATCTTTGGAATATGGGAAGAAACCAGAGCTCCCGGAGAAAACCTGTAGAGTACGAATGCAAACTTCACACAGAATTTTTTCGCCTCGAACACGGCTCGTTCTTACTTTAAGGCGACAGCATTACCCACTGTGCTGCCATTCAGAAAAGACAATTACGCAATTTTACAACACATTCTCACTCTTTTTAATGTACTTTGTCCAACTGTCAACAAGCTTTTATATTTTATAAAAATGAATAGATGAATGATATCCTCATCTTATTAAGACTCCTTGCAGGGGATAGTCTGATGGGGCAAGTCTGTAAAGAGGATTATTTAACAGATTGAAGTGTCTATAATGTGGGCATTCATTCATTTTCTATACCCATTTAATCTTAGTTCTAGAGTCACAGAGAAACCAGTGCCCACCCGGCAACTATCTGTGCGAGGACAGGAACAACCCTAGACAGGACACCAATTAACCTATCATTCATGTCTTTGGAATGCGGGAGCAAACTGGAGTACCGGGAGAAAACCCATGCAAACACGGGGAAAACATGCAAACTCCACACAGAAATTTCCTGACTCACCCCATTAACTCGCTATGAGGCTACATCACTATCCACTTGCCCACCGTGCTGCCCATAATGTCGGCAGTTTCAAGAAAACATGCATTGTTTATTGGATATTGTTTTGTCTGAATTTCTACTTTCTTCATATTGTGGTAAAAGTCATTGATAAATATACAAGACAATAAAAAACAAATCACATCATGCTGCTCGTCTTTCATGCAAATGACAAGACGTATTTTCTTGTACCTAGATTCACAAATCTACTGACGCAACAGGTTCAAACTTGCACAACAACCTCAATGCATGATAACACCATGCATATCACTACCACTATATTACCACTGCTTACTCTACAAACTTTCCAAAAAAATACACATCCTGTTCTCCTCTTTTGGACCGTCACAAAACGTCTTTCATATACTGTATGCACTCAAGCATGAAGTTTGCATATTTTTTGTGTGTGTATTTGTGAATACATCTTTGCTTTTGTCTGTGTGTAGATGTATCCACTTTTTATATTGTGATAAAGCCTCTTCCTGAAGCAACACGCCAGTCTGAACACACAACATAATTCATACAATGTACAGTATTGAAGCTATGCAGGCATATACAAAAGCACATATATATCTTTCTCTATGTAACTGTCAAGACACACACACACACACACAGTTGAGGCAGTGATGCAAGTGTCAGTTGTACCTGTTGGTCTCTTCCATAATTAATGTGTACACACACAGGCTAATTATTCTGTTCTGCTTTGATTAATGACTCAAGCTTGTCTCAGCCGTCTCTGCATCTAAGACGAGAGCTCAACTCCCTATGAGTGTGTGCAGCTGGAGAGAGCATGATTGATGAACACCAGGCACACACACATACACACAGACACACACACTACTGTGTGGAAAGGCACTTACTGTCATGTGTCTTCAGCGAGCCTGTGTCAAAGGACACATAAACACACATCAATAAGCACACATGCCATACACACACACACACACACGTCCGTACACACACCAACATGCAAATTTGTACACATGCCAACAACCACACCTACACACCCTAACACACACATTTACACTCACTGACCACTTTGCTAGTAAAAGCAAGGTACACCTTGCTAGTAAAAGCTGGATCCTCTTTTGCCTTCAGAACTGCCTTATTTCTACGTAGCATACTTTCATAATTTCCACAGACAGTATTCTGCATTCAGCTGTTGAGTTACTGCTACCTTTTTATGATCTTGAACCAGTCTGCCCAATCTCATCTGAACTCTTGTATCAATAAAGCATTTCCCTCCACACAACTGCCTCCCTCACTGGATATTTTCTCTTTTTCAGACAATTCTCTTTTTTTTAAGACCATCTCTAAATCTCAAACTAGACAGTTTCTGAAATTCTCAGACAAGCCAGTCTGACACCGACATGTTCAAATTACCTTATTCCATTCTGATGCTCGTTATGCACTTGTCTTGACCACCTCTACATACCTAAATGCATTGAGTTGCGTGATTGGTTGATTCGATATTGAACAGGTGTACCTAATATAGAGGCCTGTGAGTGTATAAATCAACACAGATTCAATATGCACACCATTATAGGTGTGATAGCCCAAATTGTCACACTTCCACCACCAGGATTGACAGTTGTTAGGAGATGTTTTCGATGATATGCTGTAGAAAGTGAAACATGGCACAGTACATAAAGGCCAACCATTTCCACCTTGGTTTCACCAGTCTAGAGGATATAACTACAGATCTAGTGTAATTTGTTTCTGCCATGTTTTATTTTAAAGAGAACAGGCTTTTCTTGCTATCTACCATCTACAGAAGCCATATTCCTCCTGCGTACTCTGCATTCTGCCGACATGAAAATTTTATGTCATTACAGATGTCTGTAAATGTCTAACATGCTTCATAAAAAAAAGTGATCCTGATTCTGAAGATGTAGCCCTTAAGAGCATTAGACTAAATTTGCCGACATTCATGACTTGTGTGACAGATGTGTGACCATCTGTCTTTTGTAAATAGTTCTTTCCAATGTAAAACAATGAATTTATATTGTTTGTAAATGGGCTTATAATCTGTTTCGTGTCAATGAGCACCAACAATTGCTTCTATGAGGTTATAAGAAATGTTTGTTCTTCCTAATATAATATGGACATACACCTACAGCGGTTCCAAAATGTATTTAGTCAGCCACTGATTGTGCAAGTTCTCCCTCTTGAAATATTTTCATCATAGGTTACACTTTAACTATCAGACAAAATCAGAAAAAAATCAGGAAATCCCATTGTAGGGTTTGAAAAGAATTTATTTTTAAATTATGGTGACAAATAAGTATTTGGTCAGTAACAAAATTTCAACTCGATACACATCCTGTTTGTTTATATTAAAAATTGTTAGGGATGTTAATTTTTTTAATAATTCCGCAGTAAGTCAGTATGCAATATTCTATTTTTAATTATTCATTTACCAACAAAAAATGATTTATGATGAAAATTGATATTTTAGAAAAATACACAATGCATTCAGTAACAGACCACATTTCAGACCAAAAAAAAACATAATGCTGCTGGGATTTTCACAAAAAATGTGCAAGTGTGACTGTTACAAATCTCAAGAAAAACTGTCTGAGATTATCCAAGATGCTCTGCAAGAAGATCTGCAAAACTTGCTAATTAATTTACTTATATAACTGCACAAATTATACATTGGAGCACTGTAAATATATCCATGTTGATTTCCCTCAGTTTGGTGCTGTCAGTTGTAGCATTTTATAATGTTCATAAATTCTTTTATGTAGAAACAGTATGTTTTTGAAGGCTTCTTTATCTAATTCGTATTCTCTGCACGCCCTGATTAATAAAATCACAAAGTAAATTCGTGATGGAATACTTTCTAGTATCACCACAAAGTAAAGCACAGATTTATGAGGTTGAGTCTATATTAAAATTCTCTTGAAAATGGCTGCCCTAGTTTTATGATTTTCACAAAAGAAGAGTTGTGTGCACTGATTAGTTATGGTGTCTGCATGTGTGCCTGGTGCTGATATTGTGTATATGCATATGAAGAACGTTATTTGTCACGTCTGTGGATATAGATTTTCAAGGAAAGGAACTGCTATGTTTGTTGTCACCTGAGTGTATTTGTTTTGTGAGGACTGCACATTTGTTATTTAGGCCCTGATTAATACAATTAATTTTAAGTAAGATAGAACACTTTCTTTTTCCTAATGACAATATATTGTATGCCGTCACAACCACAACATAAGGGACAGATTACATATAGACTGGAGAGCACAACCTTTCACACAACAGAAAATTGGCTAAAAACATTAAAAAAACATAATTCGATGTATATTATCTGTATTTCTTTTCTTATTCTTTCCACAGCTATTAGAGTTTGATAAAGAGAAAGCTGTCTTTATGGATCGTCTGCATGAGCTGGAGATCTCCTTTCCCCCCAGGTATGAGCTTTTACTTCACATCCGGTTTATTTTTTATAATGTATTATCCCTGATTTCTCTCCTCTCATTTCATGATGAATATGTGTCCCCGACGATTAAATACAGCCGTAATTTCAGCATTTTAAATATAGCCTTTTATTCAGTATTGGTTGAAACATCTATATAGATCTATTTAATTGAATTATATATAAAGACATGATAATTATTTGAATAGATACACATGTTTTGCTGTGAGGACACTGAGCTATATCTAATATAAAATATTAGCATCATAGCATGGACATAATCTCCATGTTGAACATTTATTGCCAGGCAATACCCGCTGAATATTTTTTAATTTGAAAAATCTGTGTTTTTCTATCCAGGGTTTCCATGTCCTCTTAAACAGTCTAGAATTATAGACCAAAATGATGTGGTATTGTTTACTAGGGCTTTCTTGAAATACTGCTTCGGTGGTCACTGAAATGCTGCAAAGCACTTTCTCTTATATATATTTAGATGTTTCTTTAATGCTATTAAAGCTATGATTTTATTAATTCTATTAATGCTATGATTTTATTTTTGCGTCAGCCATGGCTTAATGGATAGGGTAAAGGGCTGGAGACCAAGAGTTTGCTGGTTCAAACCCCGCTCTAGGCAAGTCATGGCTGATGTACCGTTAAGCAAGGCACCCAATCCCCCTGTGCACCTCAGTGGGGGCAGCACACTGTTCCAGGTGTTCAGCCCTGGATGGGTTAAATGCAGTAAAAGAATTTCCCTGCGGGAATCAATAAAGTGTCAATTATCAATTAAATTATTCAATCTGTTCAGATATAATGTGCTATAATACGATAACCAATGATGCCAACATGCAACTGATATTTCAGCCAATCAGTCTTTTCTATGATAAGTTATTCGAGTGGCTTTTATTTTACAGTTCAACTAAGAAAAAAAGATTTCTTTGTTTTGCCTGGCTGGACACGATAGAGGTTTTCATAATGTTCCTAATGCAAGTCTTACAAAGTCCTAAATTTAGCTTTGTAAACCTGGCAGAAATGTTGTGCCTCAGTGCTTAGGAAATAGAATCCCTCCTCTTTTGCCTAATAGCGCTCATGTGATGGGCATAACGGCATTAATAGTCTGTTGCAGTATTTTTCTGTGTGTCCTCTTCTTCAAATAAATGAATGTAAAATTAGCCTTTTCAGAACAGCGGCTGGGGGTAGAAACTCCCAGTGCAGCAGCCCGAAGCATTGCACCGCTAATGGTGCTTGACCTTTGGCATTAGAGCTGACTCAATCAGTGTAGATAATGAAACGATGTAATCAAACAATAATTACTTGATAAACTGCTTCACTAGCTCATACAAGGAAGGGGTGGTGGGTGTGTGTGTGTGCATAAGTGTGTGTGCATTTGTGTGAGCGTGCATGCACGGCATATGCGTGGATCTTTAAACGTCTGTGTCTTAATCAGGTAACTCCATTTACATGGCTTTGCATAAGTGACAGGTGGATTTATGGGGCTTTTACACTGTGACTTTTGCTCTCATCTGTCTTCAGTATATAATCCTGAATCATCTGGCACGCGCTGAGAAATGGCGGAGTGTTAGGAGAGGATGCAAATGATCCTCTCGCACTGCTGCCTGTGGTGAATCAAAAATCCACAGCCATTAAGAAGTATATAAAATTTGATTTGATTCAAGTAGTGTCTGCTACAAGCCACATTATTGTCAGAGGTGAGAGTAAAGACACAGCTTAGTTAAACTTAAACAGCCGCTACACTTGCGCGCACACACACACACACACACACACACAACCTTCTTCCCCTGTCAGATATTGTGTGTGATTCTTGAGCAATCAAGCACACAGTGATTGTTCTCAATCACATGGACAGCCCAGAAACACCCCTGACCATCTGTGGGGTTATTGCATGGGGACATCCTCACACACACACAAACATTCTGCTTTTCCTTACATTCTCATGCTAGAAACCATGATCTATAAATGTGGGCATGTTGTTTATAAAATGTATGATACTTTTCTTTAATAATATACAGTAATGTACAGTACAAAAATCCCTTTTCAGAAAAACCTGGCACATTACATACAAACCCAATTCCAAAGAAGTTTGGACACAGTACAAGTTGTGAATAAAAATAGAATGCAGTGATGTGGAAGTTTAAAACTTTCACATTTTATGTACAGGGGTTAGACAATGAAACTGAAACACCTGTCATTTTTAGTGTGGGAGGTTTCATGGCTAAATTGGACACGCCTGGTCTTCATTAATTGCACATTGTACCAGAAAGAGCAGAGTGTGAAGGTTCAATTAGCAGGGTAAGATCACAGCTTTGCTCAAAATATTGCAATGCACACAACATTA
>JAOUQV010000034.1:13693414-13723353 GCA_028565295.1 Aspidoras spilotus
TGCAATGTGCAATTAATGAAGATTTGCCACCAGGCTTGTCCAATTTATCCATGAAACCTCCCACACTAAAATGACAGATGTTTCAGTTTCACAGTCTAACCCCTGTATGTACTGTATGAATGAAAGGCTTTTTTTAATGATTGTGGAACTGCCTTATACTATACTTTAAACACTGATTTTACTGTCAAAATATCTATTCTATTTTATACTGCAGTTATGAATATTCGTATTGTCCTCTGTTATGCATTATATGTTTTGCATTATACATTATGTTTATGAATGCTTGTAAAAACTTAACACTACTTATTATAATAATTACAATAATATTAATGCTAATAATAATAATGGCACTATGGTAAATATTATTATTATTATAGCTAGAAAAAAACATTAAGATGTGGAGATGCTCTGCAAAGGAGGGGAAAGTAAGTCGACACTTGTAAGACAGAATACATGTGTGTGACTGAAAGGAAGGCAGGTAGAACAGTCACGCTACTCTGAGAAGTGGTCACAAAGGTGCAGGATTTCAGATACTTAGGATCAACTGTCCAAGTAAATGGGAGGGTGAAAAAGAGGTGAATAAGAGAGTACAGGCAGGATGGATTAGATGGGAAAAAGTGTCAGGAGTGATGTGTGACAAAAGGGTTGCAGCAAAAATGAAAGGAAGGTTTTATGAGAGAGTAGTATGACCAGCCTTGTTGTATGGTTTGGAGACAGTGACACTGACTAAGAGACAGGAAGCAGAGCTAGAGGTTGCAGAGTGTAAGATGTTGAGGTTATCTTTGGGTGTTGACAGGATGAACCGGATTAGGAATGAGAACATCAGAGGGACAGCACAGGTTGGAAAATTGGGAGACAATGTTAGAGAGCGACAATTGAGATAGATAGTGTGCAGAGGAAGGATAGTGGATATATTGGTAGGAAGATGATGGAGATGGAGATAGCAGAGAGGAAGACCAAAGAGGAGATATAGGGACGTGGTCAATGTATACATGCCGGTAATTAGTGAGAAAGCAAAGGACAGAGTGAATGGAAAAGATTGACTCGCTGTGGTGACCCCTGAAAAAGGGAGAGCCCGAAAGAAGAAGAATATGATGATTATAATGTGGGCCTAACATTAATAACCTAGCCTAGGCTATCTCTGGTGAACGGTGGAGTTGTTTGGTTGCGGTTAAATGGGTGGTGCAGGGTATAGAGGAGGCTCCAAACAGCATTGAGCCATTGTTGGGGGCACAGCTGGCAAAAGGTTGAGGAGTATTGTGTTATATAGTTGGTATTGTTTCCGGTACATTGTCACCATCTGTATCGTATCAGAAGGGGAAAAGTTATTCTCGATTGTCAATAAGTTCTGAATTTCAGAACTAATACATATTTTATAGTATCTGATCACAGTGTTATGAAATAAATGTGCACAGTTTTCAATTCTAGCGTAAACTTGATAATGAAAAAAGGTTTATAATATCAGTCTGTGCACAGCATCGTGCTCCTTCACTGGATCATCGCTGCTCTCATCCTCGTAACACTTATTACTTTTCCAACCACGCACCCCACACCCACCCAAGCGGGAGACGTATGTTCTACGGTTTGAAGAATGTGCTACAAGGTGCACATTCACAGTGCAGGACCTAGGTCATGTGTATGCATGTGTGTTTTCGGCTCTGGACAAGGCTAAGTACCGAGGCATGTGAGTGTGGAATTTGGCTCTCTCTCGCCAACACTGGTTCTGGAGCCAGATTGACTTTTTCAATCAGCTGTGGAACAAATGCCCACATACTCACACTTTCTTTTATTCTGCTCAAAATTATATAAATACTCTAAAGCACTAGGACTCAAATGCACACACACACTCACACGAAGCTTGCTATGGTGTACAATTTTGATTGTGGAAAAAAACCTGATATGACTCACATGCAAAACAATTCTGAAAGGAAATGAGTGTTAATAATTGACTAAACGTTCAAAGTCTGCTAAAACCCCGTTTTTGAGCACAGATGCCTACCCGGGACTGCAGAGAGTGCTGTTTAACAGCTAAAACAGTCTAGTAATTCCTGTTAATGCTCTTATTAGCATTCACTAATGAAATATATTGATCCACAAGGAAGCTAAGGAGTTGTTGTGATTTCACTATAGTCTTCTCTATTTAAAATCAATGGGTTAATTGAATGGAAAATTTGGCCTGGTTGAATGTAGGGATAATGAGGATCTGTAGGAAGCCATTTCTATTTATTTCGGCACTTACTGGGTTACGAAAAATGGGCACAAGACTTGTGGAGTGGCCACTCTTTTATTTATCTAATATCAATTTAAGGCTCCCTTTACAGAGAAATATAGAGCAACTGGGGCATATGTGCATAGAGAAATATGTTTTCACTGAGTGGCTGGCTCCAGGCCCATGTCTTTTTTCTTTGCCAAGTCTAGACAGACAGTATAAACCTCTACCTTAGGGTCTTAAGGTGAGACCAGTAGGGGTCAGAGGTGACCTGCTGTTATGTTTTCACCATTTACCGACGATAAGAACAAGCACAAGTGGTGAAGCAAAGAACACTTTAGCATTCATCTCCCAAAATGCCCAGCTGCATGAGGATGAGCTGCAGAGTGACTCGTTTGCACTCAGTTCCTGGGTTTTTCACATGTTGGGCATGTGAAAGACTAAGCTAGTATAATTGTTAAAATTATTAAAAAATATATTAAACATAAACAAAGTTGTGTATTCAAATTTTCTGCAGCAGAGTTTTCGGTGGTTTATTCCTAAGTCAGTATACATAATGATAAATTATGCGTCATCAAATGATCATTGAATTCTTTTAACAAAAAACACAATTTTTTTAAATAAATAAGAACATTTCAATGAAGTTTTTTTAGGAAGTTGCCTGAATTTTGTATTTATGTTTACTCAATAAACACAAATAAAAAATCAATAGTCTTCTTGCTTTTTATAACACTTTATCTTATCTATCAATAAGCTTCTGTATTAACTCATAAAAAATGTTTTTGGCTGAGCTTCCAAAGAATGGTCTGCTGTCTTCACCTCTCCATCAGACATGAAACTTTGCCCTCCCAGGGTTTTTGTCCGGAAATGAGACAGGTGATGGTACAGAGTGGCACAATCAAGATGATTCAGCCCAATGAGGACAGAGATTCATGACTGATGAAGCGGTGAAGACAGCAGTTCATTTGTGGCTCAGCCTAAACCTTGTTTTAATAATGAATATAAAAATGTTATGACTGGTAGACAAGATGTATTGAAAAGCAGGGAGATTATGTAAAAATGAGGTTTATTGTCTCATTTGTCACTCTATATATACTTTTATATGAAAATGCTAATTTTCTGATAAAATACTCAATTCGTCAACAAATGCTAAACACTGTTTATGGACAGTTATCTGCAAAAAGGTTGAATTTGAATTACTGCAGGCTGTATTTTACAATAGTATGGTGTTTTTTTTTATTTGTATTTTGACATTGTAGGGATTGTGGGTTAGATGATGTCACCGTCATGGGTCGTCCCTGTCTGTGTAACAGCCTAATCCCCATCCATCTCACTGCTTTCGTGCCCCTACTCCCCGTCCCCAATTCCCACCAGTCTTCCATTGAAACTATTGAGTGATGTCACCCATTTAGATAGGCAGCTCTCCAATGCTCTGATGTGCATAAGTATGACCTGAAGCATGGCATTTAATTTTTACCACCAACCCACTGAAAAGTTCATTCTCTGACAATGATGTCAGAGCTGTTTAATCAAGATGGACATGCTGTTCATTGAGACAAGATATTTGGCCTGTTGTCCTCCATGTGGACAACTACTGACTGACACAACTGAAGTATAAGTGCTATGACAATTGGTACAGTTCTTTACACTGAATAGCACGGGATTTTCAGTTAGCTTGCTCAGCGGCATGTTGTGGTCAAATGAGCGTAATGATTCTTGTGTCAATCCATGTGAAAGGAATGCATTGTTTCAGCACATGGATTATGAACAAAGGGTAATAACATTCTTGAGACTTCTTTTGTTAAGGACAGTTACGGTCTATGTAGTGCTTTTGTAGATTGAGGTGTTTGGGTACAATTTGTTAACATTTATTTATATTTGGTCATTGTTTAATTTTGGCAATGGTCACAAAAAAAGAAAAAAAAACAAATATTCCATGAATAAGACATTAGTACATTTTAGAACACTATAAATGTAGGTAATGCTATCCTATCTGATCATCAGCACATGGCCAGCCACTGTGTGACATTCGGTTAGAGGTTTGCTGATGGTTCTCTCACTCTAGTTACACCTTTGTCTGTGTGGATTCTTATGAAATTACTGTCATGAATATGCTAATAATAAACAATAATTCATACATTTGAATCCTTTATCTCTGATTACTCTCTTTTGAACACATTATGTGTTCATTCACAATAAATGCATTCAAATCACTTGTGTAGGATTTTCATGTCTCTTCGGTGGCTCTTTTTCTCTTCTACACTGAGAATGCACTACTTTTCATTGTAAGAGTTTCAGTCTCTTTCTGTAAAGTATCTCTGCCTTCGAATTGCAGCACAAATTACTTCCACCAGTCTAAGCACAACACAGCTCGGATGATGACGATTTCAAATACGGGTTATGACCTCGAACCATAATTCATTAATAGCTTGTCTCTTATCAGCTTGTCTTTTCCTGTCTGTATTAACCAGTTATTATTGCCCCGATTGCACTCAGTCATTCTCAAAGCGCCTTTGTTTGCCATATTTGTCATTATGTAGAATAAGATAATGAATCAGATAGGATATGGAATAATCTCTCTCTCTCTCTTTCTCTCTCTCCCTCTGTTTTCCCCCTCCCTTCTAGTCCCCATGCCACTAAGACATGCAGGTCTAAGACAGTGACATTAAGAGCAGTCATGTTAGGAGACAGTCAGGCATTAAAATCACTTTCAGAGAAGAATCACTAAGTGCCTTAGGATACTTGAAAGAAGATACTATCTCATTAGAGCCTTAAACCAGTGACTCTATTACCTTCATATATGTTCATGACATTTGACTACAACACAAGGAAGTGTGACAGTAGCTTATCAAAGAATTGTGTAGCTATAGGTTCTGCTACTGCACACGTCAACTTGTTGCTCAGAATCTTCCTCCTTGCTCTCTCACTCACACACACGCATACAGGTGTATGGTTGTTGAGTTTATCGCAGAGGTCTCATTAATTAGCCTAATTAGTCTTGCTATGGGCAATAAGGGCCTGATAGCAGCTGACGGTCTCCGGTTCGCACGCCCAGGCCGGTCGTTTACTCTGGCAGATACGTTTGTGTGCGCTAATCACCCACATCCATCACCTCGCCCTACTGCACTGAACTACTGTTTGCTGTTGCATTAGAGTAGTGTAATCTAGATCAGCTCTATCTGAGTGAACATGCACGTGTGTGTGTGTGTGTGCATGTGTGTAAGAGAAAGAGAGAGAACGAGAATCTTAAGAGTCACTTATAGGAATAGACATTTAAATTGATTTCCTTTCGTGAAGTGCTAATTTAGAAGTGTATGAATATTTATTTTTTAATTCATCTAAAGCAGAGCTGTGCAATTATTAAAAATGTATTGCTATCATGATTGTCCTCATAAGCGTTTGGAAATGGGGATCCCTTTCTTATGGGATGGTATGGCACAGTGGTTTAGCGGTTAATGCTGTCAGAATGCGTCAAGATGGTCCCCCTGTGGCACGGCCTGGGTCAAAACTGTATGGAGTTTGCTAGTTTTTCCCATGTCCTCATGACTAATCTGGGTTCTTCCTACCGTTCCAAGAAAAAAAACATGCAATTTATGTGTGGTGTTTGCATGTTCTCCCCGTGTTCGCACAATTTTCTCCCAGTACTCCGGTTTCCTCCAGCATTCCAGAGACATGCATGATAGGTTAATAGGTGTCTCTGAATTGCTCATTAGTAGGTGAATGTGTGTGTGTTTGTGTGTGTGTGTGTGCACCCTATTATGGATTGGCGCTCTGTCTAGGGTTGTTCTTGCCCTTGCGCCTAGAGTTGAACCCCCACCGGGTTTCCTGTGACCCTAAACTAGGATTAAGCGGGTATAGAAAATGACTGAATGAATAAGCAATTTTTTATTTTTGTATTTTTATTACTTATACATACAAACCTGATTCCAAAAAAGTTGGGACAAAGTACAAACTGTAAAAACGGAATGCAATAGTTTACAAATGTCAAAATCTGATATTGTATTCACAATAGAACATAGACAACATATCAAATATCATTTTGAAATTTTATGTCAAATATTGGTTCATTTTGTGACACATTTCAAAAAAGTTGGGATAAGCAATAAGAGATTGGACAATGGTACAAACAATTGCAACACATTAGGTCAATTAGCAATATAGTATTAAAATAACTGGATATAAAAAGAGTATCTTAAAGTGGAAGCAGCTCTCAGAAGTAAAGATGGGAAGAGGATCACAAATCCTTATAATTTTGCAACAACAAATAGTGGAGTGATATCACCAAGGAGTTTAAAATTTTGAAAGAGTTTGAAAATATCATCATTTACAGTGTTTAATAATCATCAAAAGATTCAGAGAATCTGGAATAATCTTTGTGCGTACAGGTCAAGGGCGGAAAACCATATCGTGTCTGTGATCTTCGACGGCATTGCGCTACATACAGTCATGCTTCTGTATTGTAAATCACAAAATAGGCACAGGGATATTTCCAGAGAGCAGTATCTATGAACACAATTCACTGTGCCATCTTCCATTGCCAGCTGAAACTCTATAGTTCAAAGAAGAAGCCTAAACAAGATCCAGAAACGCAGATGTCTTCTCTGGGCTAAGGCTCATTTAATATGGACTGCGACAAAGTGGAAAATTGTTCCATGGTCAGACGAATCAACATTTGAAGTTCTTTATAGAAATCACAGACGCCATGTCATTTGGACTAAAGAGGAGAAGGACGACCGAGTTGATGTCAGCGCTCAGTTTAGAAGCCTGCATCTCTGATGGTATGGGATTGCATTAGTGCATGTGGAATGGGCTTCTTTCAGGGAAGACCTTGCATTTTCCAACATGACAATGCTAACCTACATAAAGCTTTTAAAGCTTCCACATCATTGCATTCCATTTTTATTTAATTTTTTTACTTTGTCACAACTTTTTTGGAATTGGGTTTGTATAATTATTTATTTTGAACATTTATTAACATAAATATTTGGCAGCAATATAGTTCAGTTTTATTCCTACAAAACAACATAGTATATGTAAATGTTATAAATATTTATATCGTAAAAATGATACTTAATAATGTAACTTTTTAACGTAATTTTGTACAGTATTTTCATACTGAGCATCTCTCAGTATTAGAGTAGTTATGCATAATAGTATACAGACACTAATAAAAAATACTGTATATACAGTATAAAGCTGAAAATGTATTCTATGTACTATATAAGAAATTTGAAGACTATTGAAGATGGAGCATTTACAGATTTGTATTTAGACCTGAAAGATTAGATAGACACTTTACACTTTTTTCTGCTTTCTTTGTGGAGCTTTTGTACATAATTACTGAATGCCCTGTTGTGTATTTTGTACTTGTGGTGATTCATATCTGGTTTAATTAAAAGAGACATGTCTTTACTCTAGTGTAACATTCCCATGATGCTTTTCACTTATTTAGCTATTCCTGCCAGATCAGCCTCAGTGATTGCTCCTGATACTTCCTGTTTCAGTTGTGTGGTCTGGCCTAAAGAAAGTCTGTACTGTAGTCACATTCAAGTCCCCAAGCGACCCGCCCAAATTCCCACACTCTGCATCTTTATCCCTTTTTATCCTCCTTTCGCCTCTCTCTATCCTTCTGTATCATGCATTCTGTCTTTATTCCTCTGCCCTTTCATCCAGGGTATCATCTTTTTAGCACCTCTTTAACATACCAAAACATTCCTTCATTTCCACATGTTTAAAGCACCATCAATGCTAATTGCGCCCTGGTCCTGTGCAAAGCCCCCCAACTGGCTTGTGTTTGGCCACCCGGTCAGGGGGCTGTGTGTTAGCCGGATGTGCGTTAAGCAGCTCGGCCCACCTCTGTTCCCTGACTCTCTTGAGTTTGCCATCACCATGGAGCTGGCCGGAGCGATGGAGTGCTAAGTGGCAGCTGTGGAGAACCCGGGCTGCATGAGATGAGCTGTTGCCAGGTCTCTGTTTACTGAGCCAATTCTCTTTAGTTAAATGAGGGGATTCATTGCAGAAGCCTGTGTGATATTGTGTGTCTTTTCTGGTCAGTTGATCTAAGCAAGTGACTGCGTCCTAGCAGCTGGAGTGTTGGAGGTTTTTATAAGAGATATTCTGATTTTGTTCATTTATTTTAATACACTCTGTTTACTGAGCTGTTGTCAAAGAACAGCATGTAAATGCGCACACTTTTTATTTACAATATATGTGGTTATATTTGCACACAACATACCACCTTTAAACTAAAATCTGCAAGATCTCTGAATGACCCTGCACAAGAA
Organism: Aspidoras spilotus; assembly: GCA_028565295.1. NCBI lineage: Eukaryota > Metazoa > Chordata > Actinopteri > Siluriformes > Callichthyidae > Aspidoras > Aspidoras spilotus. Next base: position 13,701,908 of record JAOUQV010000034.1, read on the forward strand.
ATCATTTAACATGGTTGTAATGTGTTTGCTACCCTGTTTGGACTATAGTCTTGTCAGAATGAACTCTAATGCAACTCTGCATGTTAAGATGCAAAGCATTGTGTCCCCATTAAAAGCAAAAGGATAAACATTATATGGCTTTATTAAATATTGAAGGGTTTATTAGTTTATTTAATAATTTTAACAATATCACCAGATACGATATGCTATTATTGATTTAGGCATTAAAGTCATTGCCTCAGATCTATTTTGTTTGTCCTTTTTGAATTTGCTTGTATAAGAAACGCTGAAGAATCTTGCCAAATTAGACTTGCCCATCTAATAATTTTCTTTACTGTCGCTGTATGGGTATTAGAATTGTATAGATAACTTTTGTAAGCCTCTTTATTATTACTGAACAATCTATAGTATTAAGCAAGTGACTGGACACTAGTTTCGCTTTATTTGTAGCTCGGCAGACTTTAATCCAAATAAGGGAAAACACAATTATATTTTTCCCTGATTGACTGCATCTAAGAATTTGTGCTTTTCCACAACATATTTAAGTTAAAAATGATTTTCGTCTTTGTTTGCACTACTTTTTTAGGCTGAATATTTTAAATACAGATGCATTTCTTTTACACAGTTTTTATTTTTAAAAGGATGTGGCATCTTTAATTATGAGCTGGCCTGTGCATTGTGGTTTGACAGTTCTGTTAACACTCATGTGGTTTTGTTTCTGTAGCTACCCATACAGTGAGGACAGCAGTCAGGGGAAGCAGTACATGAATACGCGATGCCCTGCCTGGTGTGACCGCATTCTCATGTCGTCTTCTGCCAAAGACCTGGTTGGAAAGGTTAGTTCAGCCCAAATGAAATATTTATTCACACAGTTACACTCGACACAAATTATTGAACAGTGTTTTGTAGTTAACTACTAGACATTAACAATATGTGGTAAAATTCTTAAGTTGTACTACTGGACATCACAATGTCATAGTAGGTAGTGCTGTCGCCTCACAGCAAGGTCTTTGGTTTGTCTCACAGTCCAAAAACATGCATGTTAGGTGAATTGGAGATGCAAAATCCCTCACCATAATAGCATGTATACTATCAGTATAACCTTGTGTATGATGAAAAACCTTGCTATTGATATGACCTTGTTTCTGTCATGAATAAACAATAAATTCACACTACCTCAAATTTCCCCATTGTCGAACTAATAAATTATTATCTGACCTTATATTATCTTAAACAAACTTCCTCTCTATTAAACATAATATTTCATGTGTGCTGTATTATTTCTAAGGTTAAAGCAGTTTAATGTGACAGAGTATTGTACCTTGCCTTTCTAGATTTCTAGTTCCATATCCATCAACATATTCCACATTTCACTCCCTGCTCTCTCTAACTCACAACAGTAGTTAATTCTGTGCCAGGGTCACAGATGGGGTGGGTACTGAATATGTAAACTTTCATCTGCCATGCAAAGCTCATTGTCCACACTGACAGAATATACAGGTTTGCTCTCATAGTGTGCCAGGCATGTGTGTCTGCTTTATAAAGCTGCATAAGTCTCTGTAGAGCTGGGCAGATCTCTTTTACTCTGGCTTCACTCTCTGAATCAGCATTAACATCCAACCCGCATGATCTGCTCTCATGTGTACTTTGAAATGGAAGACCATTCACTCGTTATATTTCTATGCACTACCGACCTTTTGTAACGAGGGTTGCCAGATGTTAATGGCAATATTTTAATACAGTATATCAACAAAAAGTAGCCATTTGACATTTAAATTACTCATTTAATACAGTGTTAGGTAATGAAACTACTGGGCACTAATTATTTGTTGCTTTTTCGTACTGCTGGGCAGCACTGTGGCACAGTAGATAGTGTTGTCCTGGGGTTGATCCCTGGGTGAGGCAGCCTGGGTTATTTCTGACTCAGTGTAGGTTTCTTCCAAGGGCTCTGTTTTCCTCCCAAAGTTTAACAGCATGGTACATAAATTGGAGTTCAGTTCCCCTCTCCAGTGTGTAATATGAATGTAACCTTGTGTGTAAATATAACAATGTGATTGCAATAACCTTGAATAATGTATTAGATTCTTCACCCCACCCCTCCTTGTTTACCCCACCCATCTTTACCCCACCCATTTTTGTAAAACGTCCTTGGGTATCTTGAAAAGTGCTGTATAAGTTGAATGTATTATAATTATTATTATTATTGAATAATAAACTCGAACTACTTGTGAAAAAAATAATTAAATAAAAAATCAGTTTTTTAGAAGAATATACAGGTGTATCTCAATAAATTAGAATATTGTTGAAAAATTGATTTATTTCAATAATTAATACAAACAGGGAAATGCATTCATTATATAGATTCATTACAAACACAGTGATCTATTTAAAGTGTTTATTTCTGTTACTGTTGATGATTATTGTATACAGCCAATGAAAACCCAAAATCATTATCTCAAAACACCTGTTTTTCTAAGTGTTCAAAATGGTCCCTTAGTCCCTTAGTCTGGTTCAACAATCATGGGGAAGACATTGGCAGTCATTGACACACTCTACAAGGAGGTTATGCCATAAAAGTCATTGCTAATGAAGCTGGCTGTTCTGTATCCAAGCATATTAATGGAAAGCTGAGTGAAAGGAAAAAAGATGTGGTAGAAAAAGTTGTAAGCCGTGTAAGGATTGTCAAGAAAAGGCCATTAAAATTTGGGGACGATTCACAAGGAGAAAACTGCTGCTGAAGTCAGTGCTTCAAAAGACACCACACACAGACGTATCCAGAACATGGGCTACAACTGTCGCATTCCTTGTATCAAGCCTCTCATGACCTAGAGACAATGCCAGAAGCGTCTTACCTTGGCCAAGAAGAACAATAATTGGACCGTTGCTCATTGGTCCAATGTGTTTTTCCAGAGTCTGAAAGAATAGTGGGTGGAAAGGCACACAATCCAAGCTGCTTGAGGTTTAGTGTGAAGTTTCCACAATCAGTGATGGTTTTGGAGACTTGTCATCTGCTAGTGTAGGTCCACTGCGTTATATCAAGACCAAAGTCACCACAGCCATGTACTAGGACCTAACAATGCAGACGAACTGAAGACTGCTAAACAACCAGATAATCTCAATGCCATGCAACACTGAGGCAGCAATTCATGCAAAAGGAGCCCCAAACAAGTATTGAGTGCAATTACTGTACATACTTTTCAGTAGGCCAAAATGTCTGCATTAAAATTGTTTTTTTTCACTTAGCCTTCTATGATATTCTAATTTTCTGAGATAATGATTTTGGGTTTTCATTGGCTGTAAGACATAATCATCAACAATAACAGAAATAAACACTTGAACACTGTGTTAGTAATGAATCTATATAATGTATGCATTTTACTGTTTGTATTGAATTACTAAAAATAAATTAAATATTTGATGATATTCTAATTTATTGGGATGCGCCTGTACTTTGCCAAACACAAAACGTGACCTTTTCTAACTCTATAATCAATAAGTATTTGTACGTCATAATATGCGCTGTAATTTTAAAAGGCAATATCATACAGTATTTCTTATAGAAGTGGTAATAAAAATGTAATCTATTTAAGAAATTATTTTCACCAGCTTTCTAAAAAATGTCTTGTCATAAATATAAAGAAGACACTTCACCTGGCATCGTGCGGGTTTTAATATACTGATTAAACCAATGCAACCACTCTTGGATTGGAAAATCATCAAACTTCACATGGTCTGTGGGATTGGACCACCTTCACGTGGTCTATGTGACTGGATCACATGCATCACCTAATTCAATTCAGATCTGTACTTACTGTTGCACACTTGTGATCTGATTGCTTGAGACAAATGTTCATACCCAGTCTGAATGGAGATTCTTTTCAGCTTGTTTGCTTCCTTGTCTTGGTCTCATGCATTTGTACAAGTATTATACAGTACGTGGGGGGGTTAAAAGAGCAACTCTGCTAGTGAAGTCTGGTAGGTGCCACAATTTTTCTCTCGTCATTTTAGTTTGTCAGTTTCCTCAGACAACTTCCAGTCAGGGGAGACATTAGACTAATTATCTATATTCAAATAAAATCATTTTCTTACAGCCAAAGTCTTTCTCAAACTGACCCAATGACAATTAAACACACAAATTGACTCCGAAGTCCCTATTTATAGTATTTGCTTAATTATTGGATCCATTTAAACATTTCCCTTAATCTTGGGTATTCTATTTATAAGCCTATGCTTCATTTATGAAAAGAGTTTAGGACATTGTAAGGTTAACCTGGCATTAATAAGAATTTTTAAAAATGGCATGGTGTTTCTTGTTTGATATTACAGCATGCTTGATGATGATGGATATTAAAAGCTCATAGTAAAAGCCAGAAGCGCTACTAACACGGGTTTGATTGTCTGAGGCTACAAGAGCTGATGAGAGAGTACCCCAAGGAGCACATCTGTACAGTGAACCACCACAAAGCAATGATTGCGTATGACATGACATTTGTCTTTATAAAATTACATAAGTAAAAAAAATCTTAAAACTACAAGAAACCCATCAAACTTTAGTAGTATAGACTTTCTTTATAAGGTTGCATCATCGTATTTCTATTTCTTACATTTTTCTTGTAATTTCTCTTTTATATCCTTACATTTCTTCCCTATACCTCTGTCTCTTACTCATTCACACCCTTCCCTATGTATCACTCCATCACCCACTGCCGGTTAAAGGCAGAAGTGGTACAGATTGCTGAGACATGGACCTGTAAACAGAACTGTGCACAGCACCATCGATCATGCCGTGCTCGGTTAACTTTGTGCCGTGTTATTTTCTGCTTGCCAAGCCCTAACACGCTGAAGGTTTGCCTGCAGCGGGGGGCTGAGGAGCTTCCAACTCTGCACCGTAATAAAGGCTCGCTGAAGCGTACGCATCCCCACAGCCCTGGCCACTACCGTAATTTGTTTATCTGTCTAAAGATTACGCAGGCCGAAAATCCACAATTTTATGCTGCCTTTGTAAATTATCAAATATCTTTTTGATTAATGTATCAGTGCCGTTAGCAGCAAAACCCCAAGCACACAAATGGGAATGTTGAAGCATACCCTGAAATGGAAAGGTAGCATTTGTGTGTGTGTGTGTGTGTGTTATGAGTTTGCAGTGCAAGGATAACCTGTAAGCTCTAATATTATTGCTTTGAAGTTCATTCAAAATGAATTTTGTGCTTCAAATACGCTCAGGTTTTATGCACACCTCAGCATTCCCAGATAGGTTGACTGTTCTGAGTCTGAGTGTGTGTGTATTTAAAAAGCCTTTAGTTCAGGTTGGAAAATCACAATCTATACTATGCAAGCTTTCTGGTCTTTTTGATTGTATAGAACTGTCAAAATGTACCCGTTACACGTGATTGCCTTTAATTTTCCTTTTTAGAATATCAATTTCCTTTATACACTGCCTGGCCAAAAAGAAAGTCGCCACCAAAAAAAGGTCACACACTCTTAAAGGACCACCTTTAGCTTTAATTACTGCAGGCATTCGCTCTAGAATTGTTTCTGCAATGACACAAGATTTATTTTGCATTAATTTTTCACCAAGATCTTGCATTAATGTTAATGGCAGAGTCTGACTGCTACACAAAGCCTTCTCCAGCACATCCAAACGATTCTCAATAGGTTTAAGGTCTGGACTCGGTGGTCATATCATGTGTGACGATGTCTCATGCTTCCTGAACCACTCTCACAATTTGATCCAGATGAATCCTGGCATTGTCATCTTGGAATATGTCCAGGCCATCAAGAAAGAAGAACTCCATTGATGGAATAACCTGGTCATTAAGTATATTCAGCTGACCTCATTGTTTTGAGCACATACTGTTGCTGAACCTACCCCTGACCAATTGCATCAACCCCAGGTCATGGTACTGCCTCAACAGGCTTGTACATTAGGCGCTAGGCATGATGGGTGCATCACTTCACCTGCCTTTCTTCTTACACTGATGCACCCATCAGAGTCCAATCCTTATGCTCCCTAGCAAATTGAAGCCTTTTTTAAGTTGGCCTTACTAGTGGTTTTCGTAAAGCTACACAGCAGTTCAGTCCCAATCCCTTAAGTTCTCTCTGCATTGTGCGTGTGGAAATGCTCTTACTGTGACTATTAAACATAGCTATGAGTTCTTCTGTTGTTTTTCTTCAATTTCTTCGACATTTAAGTGATCACAGATCACGTTCATTCAGGATTTTTTTTGCGGCCACTATCCCCACTATGCTTCCAGTTTTTGATGATGCATTGGACAGTTCTTAACCCAATTTTAGTCGTCTCTGCAGTCTCCTTAAATGTTTTCTCTGCTTGATGCATGCCAATAATTCAACCCTTCTCAAACATACACAGCACAATGCCACGTTTATAAAATCACAGTGTCTTCCCCCCCCCACGCGTCCCCTGTACTTATTACTATTTTGCACTGTGTGTATTGTACTGTGTGTACTGTACTGTGTGTATTGTACTGTCTGGTATTTATTGGTTGTACTGTTTGCACTAGTGCACTTTAATGTTGTGTGTAGCACTTTGGTCTGGATGTACGTTGTTTCATTTCACTTGAACATTGTATATGGCTGAAATGACAATAAAATTACTTGAGACTTGAACAGACTAACATTTTGTCCACGATCATGGGATGTGTCTTTCGACATGGTTGTTTAAGACACAAGAAGCAACTCATTGCACCATTTGGGGTTAAATAAATTGTTGCCAATTAAAAGATAATCGCTAATGCAGTAAGTATCTTATAGGAGGCTTGTACCTGTTTGCTAAGTTACATTCAGGTGCTGACCTTTTTTTGGTCAGCCAGTGTAGGTGTGGTGAGGCATTCTGTACATAGTCAAACCTTTTATTAGAAACACCTGTACACATATTCATTTATTCAATTATTCTTTCATTCAGAATTAGTCAGTCGTGTGGCAGTAGATCAGTGTATTTTAAATACATATAGGCACAAAATGTGTGATTTTAATGATTTTATCGTTTGTGCCATATGGCCTTGTACTTTTGTAACTGCTGATATCTTAGAAACAGCAGTAATGTGAATAGAAACACCTTGCTGATTATAGAGAGCAACAAAGAGACTGATTCAGATTGGTTCAAGCTGACGTGAGAAATATTTAAGGTTTGTCTAAAATTCTTTTACAAGCTCGATTCCAAAAAAGTTAAGACAAAGTACAAACTGTAAATAAAAATGGAATGCAGTAATTTACAAATGTCAAAAACTGAAATTGTATTCACATTAGAACATAGACAACATATCAAATGTTGAAAGCGAGACATTTTGAAATTTCATGCCAAATATTGGCTCATTTTTAATTTCGCGACAGCAACACATTTCAGCAATAAGAGGCTGGAAAAGTTAAAGAAACATAAAATAAAAAGCTGAAGATCCATCTGACAGCAGGTCATTAAGCTGCTGCCATTCCAATATGCTCTTTTGATACCCAGTCATGTTAAAGATGGGAAGAGAATCACCAATCCCCTAAATGAGTTTGAACATATCATCGTTTACAGTGCATAATATCATCCAACGATTCATAGAATCTGTAACAATTTCTGTGCGTAAGGGTCAAGGGCGGAAAACCATACCGGGTGCCTGTGATCTTCGGGTCCTTAGACAGCACTGCATCACATACAGGCATGCTTCTGTATTGGAAATCACAAAAATGGCTCAGGAATATTTCTGATATATGGGGTTGCATTAGTGTGTGTGGCATGGGCAGCTTACACATCTGGTAGGACATTATCAATGCTGAAAGGTATATCCAGGTTCTAGAGCAAGACTTGGCATTTTCCAACATGACAATGCCAAACCATATACTGCATCAATTACAGCATCATGACTGCATAAAAGGAGGGTCCGGGTACTGAACTGGCCAGTCTGCGGTCCAGATATAAAACAAAGATACAACAAAAAAGACCTGCGACAGTTAAACGCTTATAATCCTACATTAGGCAAGAATGGCAACATGTCCATTCCTCAACATGAGCAACTTGTCTCCTTAGTCCCCAGACATTTACAGACTGTTGTAAAGAGAAAGGGTGATGTCTTATAGTGATAAACATGGCCTTGTCCCAACTTTTTTGAGATGTGTTGTTGTCACCAAATTTAAAATCACCTAATTTTGTCTTATAATAATACACTTTTCTCAGTTTAAACGTTTGATATGTCATCTATTTTTTATTTTGAATAAAATATGGAATTTTAAACTTCCACATCATTGCATTCTGTTTTTATTTACAACTTGTACTTTGTGCCAACTTTTTTGGAATTGGGTTTGTACTTTCAAATAGCAACACCATTTAAAATGTAAATGGTAGTGATATACATGTGAGTGATATAAATGAAACACAGTCTGACTAGACTCTATTTTAATCAACTGTCAGAAAAGAATCTTTGATGTAATCTTCATACTTTAAGTAAACGTTTTCCATCGGTCAACACTATCACCACAAACAGCCAAAAAAAATTGACAAATTACAAATTACTATATTGCCAAAAGTAGTTGCTCACCCATCCAAATTATCGGAATCAGGTTTTCCAATCACTTTCATCACCACTGGTGTATAAAATCAAGCATATAGGCATGCAAACACTTTTTACAAACACTTGTGAAATAATGGGTTGCTTTCATTAGCTTGGTGAATTCCAGAACTTTGATTGGATGCCAGTCAATTGTCAGCTGTATTATAAGAAAATGGAAGTGTTTGGGAAGGACAGAAACTCACCCACGAAGTAGTAGGCCACGTAAACTGACAGAGCGTTGTCAGTGGATGCTGATGCTCATAGTGCGAAAACTTTCTGCAGAGTCAATCACTAAAGACCTCCAAACTTTATGTGGTCTTCAGATTAGCTCAAGTGTGCAGAGAGCTTCATGGAATGGGTTTCCGTGGTCGAGCGGCTAAATATGCGAGTCTAGGCATGTGAGCGAATACTTTGGGCAATATAGTGTATTTTCAACTTATGACAAACCACTGGACCAGCTACTGCACAATGGCCGACAGATCTCATTCCCAATTTCAAAAGAATCTTCTGTAACTGTAACAATTAATGAGACACAAACATAATATTTAGGATGGTTTGACTCGGGTACACTGAGACCCACCACATAAAATTACAGACAGATCATACTATTTTTCATGCTTCTTTTGTTTTTTTTATCTTTACATTTTCTCTCAATTAATTTTTATGGTACACAAGTGGACAATGTTAGATATAGTGTTAGATATTCTGAGTTATGAGCTTTTGTTGGGGGGTGAAAACCAGACAGTTTCTATTTTAAAGAGCACACTGTACCTGAATTTTAAATTCTAACTGCCATCGATGATGTCACATTAGAGCTGCCTCCTGTCTGTCTCGCTCTCTCCTCATTCTTCAACCAAATGTATATATATGCTAACAAGATGGAGAGATCCAAGGCTGGGAATTGTCTGCATTTGCTCAAATGGTTCTTTAGCTAGAACCATAAAATTGTCACCATTAGACATGGGTTCCGTCACGATAGAATAGACTTGCAGTTTCTGTTTAAACTGCACTTTCTAATTTTATTTCACCCAGCATAATTTTTGTAATGCTCCATGGGTCGGTACTGATGCTTATGTGCCCACTTTTTCTGTTGTCTGGCACTATGCAGCCCTATAAACAACAGACTGTGATTCACTCAGTCTTTTTATTTTTGCGCACTCTTTATTTTTTCCAGATCAGTCTGCACATACAAATATGCACACACACACACATACACACTTACCTCTGTACTCGCTGTCTCTCCTTCCCATTCGCGCCACTTTTAATTATTGTGAATACACAGGGAGACTGTTTTTTGCCCTCAATGCCTGTATTTGTCATGTGACAGATACTACGCTCTGACCAGTCTGTGCTTTGTAAGAGTTACATGTCGCTGTTTTGGAAATAGCTCTAAAGCTTTGCTGAGCCAAGATGAGTATGGACCAGGCAATGGAAAAGCTTCATAATTGTCACTCTTTCCCTGCTTCCAACACATCAAATTTTAGAATTGACTGATAAATTGCTGCCTACTTCACTTGTCTGTCATTGAAACAAAATAATAAATGTTAATCAGTTCATATCTAACTGGTTTTAATGTTATGGAATATCTGCTTTTATCCAAAATATTTAGGTTTGAATTAGCAAAAAATCTTTGTTCATACACTCTTTAAATATTTTGTCTTGTTTTTATTTAATGTTCACAGCCAGAGAGTGAGGAGAAGTCAATAACATATGACAATATTGGGCCCAATGTCTGTATGGGGGACCACAAGGTATGTAACCCTGTCTTTATGATGCATCTTTTTGTGAGACTGACTTTGAGTGTGACCTCAAGCTTATAGTTGTGATCATGTCTGGTTTTCGATTCTATAACTAACTATAGACTACTATATTTGTAGACTATAACTACAAATTTGGCTTCTTAAGTGTTTGTGTGTCTTGCCTGTATTTGCCTGATGAGAAGACAGCCAGTTTGAATGGCTAGGAGGCTGTGTTACTGATTGGGTAGGAGTCTGTGTGCCTTACAGGGAGAGCCACATACTATGTGCTTAAATTGGAGAAAGTCTGTGTGTAAGGCTAAGAATGGATGTGCCTGACCTGAACTGAGTCTGTGTTTCTGACTGGGAGGGAGTCTGTGTAACTCACTAGGAGGGGATCTACATGACTGACTAGGTAGAGTCCCTCACTGGGAGGTGTGTATGGTGGTCTGTGTGTCTGACTAGGAAGGAGACCGCATTCCTGACTAAAAATGAGTCTCGCTGTGTACCTGACTGGGATGGAATCAGTGTAACGGAGTAAGAGGTAGCCTTTGTGGCTGAGCAGTAAGAAATCTGTCTGACTGTATACTTGACTGGGAGGGAGTCTGAGTGACTGACTGGGTAGACGTATGTGCACCTAACTTGGAGAACGTCTGTGTGCCCTACTGGGACAGAATGTGTATGCCTGACTTGTGTCTCTTACTGCAAGAGAGTTGTGCCTGATGTAGAGGACATCTGTACTTGACTAAACTTGAGTTTCTTTGGCTGTACTTGGAGGGAGTCTGTCTGCCAAGTATATACGAGTCTGTATAAGAATCTGCATGTCTTGATTGAATCTGTGAATCTGACTCAATTTCTATATTTTATTTGTTTCAAATTTACATCAAGTGTGTCAGTTAAACTTAACATGTTTGCTTCCTAAAAAAGACGGAAAAGGAATGGTAAGCATAACCAGTTTACAGAAAAGATTCATCTCCATCTGCTTTATTAGCCCCATTGTGTCAACCTGATGGTATAGTCTTATATACAATGACCTCCTAAAAACCCATTATGTTTCAGTTACATTATTATTATTATTATTAAATGTTATATATTATTATTATTAGTTGATGTATATAGATTGTATTGTATCACCCAAATGAGGATGCGTTCCCTTATGTGTCTGCCTCCTCTCAACGTTTCTTCCTTGCCACCGTCGTCACCGGCTTGCTTTAGGACAATGTCCATTGTTAAATAACACTTTATAAATAAAATTGAATTGAATTGATTTGTTTATTTTATTAACTGACCAAAGATTTGAAAATGTTTTGTGACACTTTAATGTATGTGATAGTCAGGTCACTATGATAGATTTTGCATGAGCTACACTCAGCCATCAACAGCACAGTCACCGCTGCTATAGATATAGTGAAAGGCTAAAACTATACCATGTGAGCACATGGTCAGAGCTGACTAAGCTGTTATTGATTACATTTTTCTCTCCCTTTTTTTAATGTCTGTATGTGTTGCAGCCTGTCTTCCTGTCCTTTCGATTAACCACAGGGGCAGGTAAACCTAATGCAAATAAGCACAAGTGTTGTGTCATGCAGTGATGTGGTAAATATTTTTTTCTTTATTTTTTGGTTTTCTTATGTTTTAATCATGTTGTGTGAGACTATGTAGTTTGTAATCACCTTGTGCGAATTCTTACTCTTTCTTTTTGTGTGTTTTTGTCTGTCTGTCTATGTGTCTGTGTCTGTTTGTGTTTTTATTGGCTAGATATATGCTGCCATAGAATGGAGGGGATTTCGCCACAGGCAACCCTGTGAGAAACTTTGAGACAGCTGGATACACATATACACTCTCATACACTCACAGAAAACCCTGATAAGACTTTTCAGCAGGCTGACCAGTCATAGTGAAACAAGTGCAAGTTATCACACTCGTAGAAATGGCAGCATGTGCCCAAGAGGGATTTAAAGATTCAGGAACACACAACGAACATGAAGCACAAACAAACACATTGAGTCTCACAGTGATCACCTCTATTGTTGGACACATTTCCTGCAGAACACCAACACAGCAACAAACAAGTTAAAAAGCAACACTTCACATACGATGACATAGCCTTGTTGCCAAAACTCTAACAGAAAACCAGAAGTACTACATATTTTAAAGACAATACTTACAGTTTTTAGATATGCCTCTACATTATAGAAGATATGTCCATATCTTGTCCAAAATGTTTTAAGAAGTGCAATGCAAAAATATTGTATATGTATAGTGATAGGTTTATTTGTACATTGGATTATTATATATACGTGGTTTCATTTTAATGCTGTTTCTTTCTTTTTTTGGCAAACTTGTGCGTTTTATATGTTCATTTAAACAATTGGCACACATTTGCTTTTGAATAGTTGATGCTGATACATGTGTCCAGTACACACTGCCATATGTCTCTGACAGCCAATTTTCATTTCCTATTCTATTTTTAAAGAGACAGTAATTTATAATTCTTACCAAAATGATTACACTGAGGTATAGTATAGAGACCTGCTTGTCAGCTGCACCATTTAAATGGTCATAGGTTATTTTAAAAACTTGTTTTTTTGCATTTATATGATATTCATGTAGCCTATCTGAGATATTCTAAGCAGTGTCATAGGCCATGCAAGTAGCTATATGCAGTAAGATATTGTTTCATACGATATTATCACTTGGTTATTGCATTACTGTTATTCTTAACTTATTTCAGTGTAATAATGTGGTTCTGAATGTGATATTTCAGATATAGGCGTTACAAAAATGTAATTTTTTTTATGTTTCATTTTTTTAACTAAGTCATGGTGCCAAGTATTGTACACATCAGATACATATGTGAGTTAAGAATTTGTGCAGTTGGTAAGAGAAAACTATATTTCAGGACCACGCTGTAAACAGCTCAATACTGTTTTGAACAGTGTGCAGAACACTCCAAGCTGTTTTGGGAAACACTTTGAATTGGTATAAAGTGCGGTTTGGGACGTGGCCCGAAGTCTATTCCACAGTAAATCTGCACTCGTCGCTTATTGACGCTTTAAAATGGCGATTAGCTGGCGCCCGACATTTCCTCATATTGATTTTAATTTAGTACACTACATAGTTCACAGCCAGTGTCAAGCAATTAGGTTTTTATATATGGATTTCCTTATTTTTCTCATTTAAATCACCGTAAGTGATTTAAATTAGCAGTAGAATTCATGAGTGGCTTCCCAAACTGGCATATCTTACTAAATAGTAGGCTAAGTCTAGCTAATTTGTTAGTTTGTAAAATTCAAGCATATTTATTGCAATAATGTGAGAGTTTCGGAGACAATAATGCATGTATTTTGTTAGCCAAAAATTCGACTTCCTGTTTAATAGTGTTCTACTATTTAGTTGGGTAGTATGTCATTTTGGAGCTCAGTAACCTTTCTCACGTTCTGGCCGGTCACGTGATGCAGTGTCTGCCCTGTGAGTGAGCTGCATGGGTGGCCAGATCCTCTCAAAGCAATAAATCCATTAGATCTGAACTACTGGGTATTTGTCATTACTTTCGCACATTCATGCCACAGATATTTACATATGTCTACGATAATAACAGTTGTATAATTAGGCAAGGCAATAGATATAAAACAGTATTTAGGCACGCCAATCACTTTTAACCTTAACGTTTACACCCAATAGTTGCACGTAGAGCGTCTGTTTCTTTCTAATTGTAGCTTTTAATAAAAATATTAAAAGTTGAATAGAAAAAACTTACCAGGTTATTTTGACTGTGGCCTCTTGGCTTAATCACATGATACCATACATCCCTGAAAATGTGTGTCTTTGTGATATATAACTTTCCACTGAAACTTGCTAATGTGGAAACATGCGCATTAAAATTGTATTTTGAAAAATCTTTCCCTCAGAAGTAGAAAACTAGTTATTTTTAATCTAAATTCAAGTACGCAAACTATTCCAGATATACACGATGCCTATTTAATTTGCATCCAGGACAATGTTTTGTGCTATTAATGCCTATTCATTTTTATAAGAATATTAGATAGTTATGGTCCAAAACTACGATAATCAGAGGGTTCGCGATAGGTAATTTAAATTATGATTAATAATATATTATTAGAACAGCTTTTGGTGGTTTCTTGGTTAAATAACTCATTTACGTTAACAAACTAATTCATATGAAACATATTTGTACTTGAGTGTTCAGAATAATAAAATTGTTAAATTTAATTAATTAACATTTTTGGTTTTTTATTCTGTGCAAATTTCGACACTTTAGTTTCACGTGCATATAAATAAATTATTAACGTTTTTAAATAATAATAGACTAGTAATAATATCGGCTTATTTGATACGCTTGTTATAATAATATTGATTTTGAACTTTTTCTGTAATTTTAATTAGCTTAGTTTAGTGCTGATTTATGACTTATTTCAGATTTGTAATATAGACTATAGTATTAATAATAATAGAAATAATATCAGTAATGTCTCCGGACAGGCATCCACGTGTCCCTCTATTACACAATCAGGGCAACTTTTCAAATTAACTTGCAGTCTGATAGCGCAGAAATACCATAAAAGATTTATAAATATGCAAAGAAACATATGTTGTTTAATATCATATTCATGTGTATTTATTTATAAGGATGTACAACTAAAATATACAGCTCGTCAATTAATAAAGGCCATTAACGGCTCAAACTTCTGCTCTGGAGAGTAATTTGAATTATTTGTACTCATGGGTAGTAATATATTAAAACATCCAGGGTGCTGAAATATTATACTGGAAATCTGCACTCTATAGCCTAATTGCATCCGAAATTGAAAAGTATCATTTCCTGGTGTCTGAAGTGTTCAAGGTGTGCACTATAAACCAGTCATTATGATATTTCTTGCATTTTTTAAGGACGTTATGCGTGTTAAAGGAATTTTACTCTAATATTCTATTAGGCCGACTGGTTTATTTATGGTTATATCATAGATATCAAATCCCGCTCATTAATATTAAAACAATTTCTTTGTCTATAGTCTATTGTAGTCAGGAGTTTGTGAAGCTGGTTGCATTTAAAGTATCTATGAGGGAAAATAATGTACTATTACTTGCGAATCACGTGTTACAACGTAGAAATGTATTTAGTCACATACACAGCTGATCACTTCTCCAATTAAAAATGGCTAATTCCGTTCAATATCAATCCTTAACCAGTTTTAGTCATACTACACATTCTGAAATTGATCAGTAGTTAAAGCTGGTATTATATTCAGTCTATCAAAGCAAGAGACAACAAAGTTATTGAGAGTATTATTCCTTATAACAGCCGAAATTAGAGTAGTAATCATGCTGATAAGCATGCTGAAAGATATTCAAGCTATCAAAACTTCTTGTCGTGCTTATATTAATAGACATAACAAAACGACATATATTGAGACATATTTAAAACATAAGCTTGTTAAATAATTTATTGATAATACAAATGTTTTCTTACTTCAGCACGGAAGCAATAATATTCTCTTAATTCAGCATTTAAACTTCCATCTGAATCTGTTTTTTTTTACAGAGGTAGCCCTAAAACTTAAAAGTTCTTTTAAAATGAAAATAACCGGCCGCAGAGGATACTGTTAAATATGTTAACAGAAATTATATGTACATGATCATTTACATCCGGTGGAGTTGTATACGGCGTAAAAATCAAGTCGTTAAACTTGGAGAAAGTAGCGATAGACTGTTATTCTGCGACAGAAGGGAAATATTTTTTTCTGCCGGCACACAAGAGAGGATGAGCGCACAGTAGCCGTGTCCTTTTGGGGCCTTATTAACATAATTTAATCGGTAGAAAATATACATCTGAATTGCGCTTGCGGCAGCAGTAGGGGCCTCAGGGGCCCCTGTGTACCCTGCTTAAGTTTGTGAAAAGTTACTCAGTTCTCGGAGAAAAAAGTCTGTGCTGAGCATCACAACGTGTCCGAGCTGCTGCTGCTGCTGCTGGGGCTCATCAGTGACAGGTTGGCTGACTTGTGTTTTTTCAGCAGTCTCGTAATTTTCTCGTCGTCCGAGTTAGGGTCCAGTGGCTTGTTGTACTCGTCGTCGTCCTCGTTGTCCGAGCTTTCCTTCATTTTCTCTGTTTCCGAGTCGTGTTTCTTTTTAGCAGTGGCCATTTCCGCTGCGTGCTTCTTGCGCCACTTAGTTCTTCTGTTCTGAAACCAGACCTGTTGGTGGAGAGAATGTAATAAATTCAGTATTTTACAGTTACGTGTTAAAAAAAGCAAATACAACAAACAAAGCTGAATAATGAATGCAATGTTTCCAAGTGCTAAACATTTATTTACATTCGTTACATTCTTAAATGCAAAGAAAACTCCAAAATAATAATAATAACGTAATTTAAAATATTTTAAATTATATATATATCTTTAAGTATATTTTAAAATCTTAAAATTAAATCCGCAGGCATAATAATAATAATAATAATAATAATGACGATGATGATTATTATTATTATGTAAGCTCATATCTGAGATATAAAATTATGCATACCTTGACCTGACTCTCGGTCATTCCCAGAGAGTAGGCAAGACGAGCTCTTTCCGGTCCGGCCAGGTATTTGGTCTGTTCGAAGGTTTTTTCTAGCGCAAAAATTTGCTGTCCCGAAAAAGTTGGTCTGGAGTGTTTCTTCTTCCCGTCTTTGTCCAGCATTATATTTCCTTGTGCTAAAAATAATACAAAATAGTTTTTTATCAGTCAAACATGTGGGGTGAGTTTTGATTAATTCTTAATGTCGGTAAATTCAGAGGCTTTGATATTAAACGCTTTTGATCTAAACCGGAATATAATAGCGCACTCACCACAAACTTTAGCATCAGCAATCTCATATTAAAAATATGAATTAATAACTACAATACTTAACTAATTTACATTTATTTTAATGTAGCACTAACAAGTCTTGTAAAGTTGAACAGTTGACATAAATGCCTCATTAATAGTGTGTCTCAGTGTGACGTTAAACAGGGGCATTTTGCAGTGCATTTAAAATTAAATCATGCTACTCTATACAAGTTTGCATAATTTTTCATGATCAAATTTGACATTCTAAAAACGAAAATAAAAATCAGCAGTAAAGATGGCTATCTCACCCTGACAGGGCAGTCGGGGTTCCCTCCACGGGGAACTCTGCACCATTCCGGGCCAGAAGATTGGCGCCCTACCCGGAAGCTCTGCCAGCGGCTTGGGGTAGCGTGGCACAGCAGCGGGGTTAAAGTACATCCCGGCGGATGAAGCCAAGCCGTTTATCCGCGGAAAGCTGGAGAGCAGTTGTCCCGCCGTGGTGATGGGTCTTCCCAGGATATCGCTAATTCCATGCGGTGTTCCTAGCGGGAGCTGTGAGCTGAGACTGGTGAGCGTGGGAGCCTTGAAGCCCGCGGGATTTTGCAGCGCATAGGGGAACAGTGAGTTCTTCATCTCGGTCATGTTGTGAAGCGCAGCCAGTGGCGTGCTACCCAACACGAAAGCACTCTGCCTGTTAGCATCCATTTGCCCCACCGCTAACATTTGTGTACATGAACCACGGAGGGAGCGCGAAAAAAAGAACACCAAACGATGTCTTAAAACACTAAACGATGTGCCGATAGGACAACTGCACCTGCCCACAATGCAAAGCAGGTTGTACGAGGTTATCCAGTGCCAAGTGCTGCCGGTAAGTCTGAAAAAGAAAAGTTTTAAGCAGGAAAAACTGCAGAAGTGTCTTCCCGAGTATCGGACAAGTTGCCGGTCGGAAATGTCTGTAGTTCAGTGAGTGTGATCTGATTGTTCAATGCGATCCACAATCCCGTGTGCAGTCGGAAGTGTCAGGTGGCGTATCAAATATTTCAACGCGCGTTCGCTCCACTTGCTTTGTAAAATTCACTCAATGTTATGATGCTCGCGGAAACGGAGCCTCTGATAACCGCGCTACCACCTGTACGCGCGTATTTCCCATTGGACAGGACTAAGTGAGGGCGCGCTCTGATTGGAGGGCAAACAGCGGGACGCTCCGCGTGCGCGTCACTTAAACAATGCCACACTCTATCAAGGTCTTATTGTAGGGCTATTAGTGACACAACATACTGTAGCAAATCATTGTTTCTAGATTTAACAAAAAGACACATTTACTCTCCGAGCCATTGCAGCTTGCAGTGTAAGTACATTAACCTCGATACCACTCAGCCTGGCCTTCTTACTGTTCCTAATCAATTAAGCGGTTCAATTTCACCCAGTCTCTATTTATAAATAGTAAAAAGGTTAGAAAATCAAATCATTGCACTTGTATCCATGTGTGTTATTTCTAACCCGCTTTCGAGTCGAACAAGCTATTTACTTTGAATAAATTGTAAGAATGTGTGACTATAGCTGCTGAGATTCCCTTTAAATATTTAAATTCTAAAAGAATTATGAACATTTTTGTATCTTTTTATCACGTGAAAAAATCAGTTGTGCTGTATTCTGTTTATTAAAAAAAACACGAAGTCATTCATTTGAATCATTCCGCGCATCATAGTGCAGCATCTGTTATACTACTACTACTACTAATACTACTACTACTACTACTACTACTAATAATAATAATAATAATAATAATAATAATAATAATAATAATAATAATAATAATAATTAAATATAGTAATAATGATATTAATAATAATAACAATACTACTACTACTACTACTACTACTACTACTACTAATAATAAGAATAATATTTAAATATAGTAATAATAATAATAATAATAATAATAATTAAATATAATAATAATATTTATTTAAGTTTTATTTTATTTATTGAAAGACAAAATCTTAGGAGTTTTAATTTATAAATTATTGAATTTTCATTCCTAGTCAGGATGTAAGTGCCTGTCAGTCACCGTGTAGGAGGAGCAGTCTCTGTGCCCTTCAGGTTTAGTGACATAGGTGTAGTCTCTGTCGTGTCTGTCTTACAGAAGGAGGTGTGGTCTCTGTCCTGTCAGTCTTAAAGAAGGAGGTGTGGTCACTGTCTTGTCAGTCTTAAAGAAAGAGGTGTGGTCTCTGTCCTGTCAGTCTTAAAGAAGGAGGTGTGGTCTCTGTCCTGTCAGTCTTAAAGTAGGAGGTGTGGTCTCTGTCCTGTCAGTCTTAAAGAAGGAGGTGTGGTCTCTCTCCTGTCAGTCTTAATGAAGGAGGTGTGGTCTATGTCCTGTCAGTTTTAAAGAAGAATGTGTGGTCTCTGTCTTGTCAGTCTTAAAGAAGAAGGTGTGGTCTCTGTTTTGTCAGTCTTAAAGAAGGAGGTGTGGTCTCTGTTTTGTCAGTCTTAGAGAAAGAGGTGTGGTCTCTGTCCTGTCAGTCTTAAAGAAGGAGGTGTGGTCTCTCTCCTGTCAGTCTTAATGAAGGAGGTGTGGTCTCTGTCCTGTCAGTCTTAAAGAAGAATGTGTGGTCTCTGTCTTGTCAGTCTTAAAGAAGAAGGTGTGGTCTCTGTCCTGTCAGTCTTAGAGAAAGAGGTGTTTACTTCATATTCGTCTCGCAAATATCTCACGAGTATTCGGTTTCTTGTTAATTAAGCTTGGCGTTTTTGTCTTATCAGCACATTTCACATGTGGAGGAATGGCACGCTGCAGTAAGCTTCATTTTGCTCTAGAGATGGATAGATAGAGTGTGTGTGTGTGTGTGTTTGTGTGTGTGTGTGTGTGAGAGAGAGAAAATAAAGAGAGAGAATTTTAGTGCAACTCAATAACCATTTTATATAAAATTTTTTACTGACCATTGGTACACAGTCCATTGCTCTGGTTTGCACAAGCACTTTATTAAACATGCTAACACACACACACACACACACACACAACTACAAGCACATGCACCCTTCAGTAGCTTGTCTTCACTCCATTTGTCCAGAAAGCATTAGCAGAACTGCAGGATTCCTAGTGAAGAGTTTGTTCACACTCAAACCGCGAGACTGGTGATTTTTTTCATAGCGTAAAGGGGACACAAACTCCCCCGCTCCCGTCCTGTGGTGCGTTTCAACACCTATTGTTTTGCTAATGATGCGTCCCATGATAAAGATAGAGAAAGCGAGAGAAATACGTGTGTGTTCTACATATATTATATATTTTATATAATATATACATTCATCTTCATTTATCTTCCGCGTAATCCACGCAGGGTCACGGTCCAACCGGTGCCCACCCGGCAACTCTGAGCAGCAACAACTGTAGATCGTAAGCCAATCCATTATAGGACACACATACACTAAGGGCCCTTATAGAGACACCAATTCACCTAACTTGCATGTCTATGGAATGCAGGAGGAAACCGGAGCGCCCGAAGGAAACTTGCTTGAACATGGGAGAAAAATGCAAACTCCACACGGAAATTTCCTTCTTGCTGTGAGGCAACAGTGTTACCCACTGTGATACCAGTGCTACCCACTGTGCCACCTATAGATTATATTAATATTATCATCAGGAATACAATAATGTGTGATGCCCATCATAGTGCAGGCTGCTGGGATTCTGCTGCAAATAATGAAGCAATACAACAGTTAAAGTCTCCTGAAGAACTATGAGATTCTCCAAAGCACTCAGTGAAAGATAAATACAGGGGTTGGACAATGAAACTGAAACACCTGGTTTTAGACCACAATAAATAATTAGTATGGTGTAGGGCCTCCTTTTGCGAGGGACTCGCCATGGCGAACCCTGGTGACAGGGAAAATGGCAAAAGATGAAGAAGAAGAAGAAGACTGATAAATCTGCCCACTTTATTATCCTATCCTTACAGTATTACAAATTGAACACCAAATATGGACTTCCTGTAATTTTAAATAATAATAACAATAACTGATACATTATTTATCTCCATTGGAAAATCCTTTTTCTGCATTTAACCCATCCAGGGGTTCTCTTAGAACACCTGGAGCAGTGTGCTGCCACCATTAAGGCGCACGGGGAGCATCTGGGGACTGGATGCCTTGCTCAACGGCACCTCAGCCATGGTTTGCCTAGAGTGGGGTTCGAACCAGCGATATTTTTGCTCCCCAGCCCTTTACCCCACTCATTAAGCCACGGCTGACCCCAAATATACATATATATACAGGGGTTAGACAATGAAACTGAAACACCTGTTATTTTAGTGTGGAAGGTTTCATGGCTAAATTGGAC
>JAOUQV010000034.1:13734660-13745510 GCA_028565295.1 Aspidoras spilotus
AAGCTGAATTGACGCTTTACTGGCCGCAAAACAAGGCCCTACACCATATTAATAAATTATTGTGGTCTAAAACCAGGTGTTTCAGTTTCATTGTCCAAACCCTGTATATTAAATCAAATTCTCATACCTCCACGTTACTTTTGGTGCAGTTCTCAATGCTTTCCTTGTGTTTACTAAGTGTCAGTTCACACTCAACACACTTGATAATGATACGCTGCCCAGCAGTCTAAACAGAAAAGAAATCACACCTTGTATTCACTGAAATTGCATGTATTAACTCACTCTATGAAATATTACAAATAATATGACTGCCCAGTCTACTTACAGTGTCCTCAATGGTCTTCAACTCGTTTAAACATTCCACAGCCATAAACTGCTCTTTTAACTGTAGAGACAGGAAGGCTAACTCCAAAAGAAGCTCAATCCTGCCATAAAAGTCATTGATGACTTAGAATCATATTGTCTTGTATATGCAACTTTTAATATTTACACTAGTAAAAAACTTAAGATAACAGATTTACCTGTCAAACAATGGGATGAATGTTCTGGCATTAGTTTCTGGACTAATACTTTTAGAGGATTGCACTCGGGATGAAGTAGTCAATAGGACAAAAATGTCCCTCAGTTCTACAGATTCTTTTCCCCCTTTCAAATTCATGCTATAAACAAAATAGATTATTTATCAGTATATTATTCACCACCACCAACATTAATTCATTCATTATCTTCTGCCTAATCCACATGGCATCTCAGGGTAGCCGGTGTCCACCCGACAACTGTGGGTATAAGGGCAGGACAACAAACACATTCACACATTATTTATCCTACTAACATGCATGTGTTTGGAATGTGGGAGGAAAAGGGAGCACCCAGAGAAAACCCGTGTGAACACTGGGAGAACATTCAAACCACATACAGAAATTTCCAAAGTCATCCCAAGCTAGGGATCGAACCCGGCTCCTTCTCGCTGTAAGGCGAGAACACTACCCACTGCGCCTCCGCTGCCACCACCAACAGCAGTTTTCTTTAATTAATGCACTAATTTCAGAATACTAATATACAAATAAAAATATAACTAAAGTGACAATTTAAGGAGGGCCAAGCATGTATCACAACACAGGCTAAAGCAACTATATAGGAGCCTTGTAACTAAATCAGTCACTTCCTCACCTATAGCATTTTAGAGTGCTTTTAGGGTGCTTGTTCATTATATGTGTCTTTGCTTGAAGTAACCTAAACAGTAGAAATTGGTTTATCTAAATTGGCCATTAGTGTGTGAATGTGTGTTTGACTGTGAGTGTACGTATGTGCCCTGCAATATATGGGTGCCCTATAAAGGATCGTTCTTGCCTTTGCGCCCAGCGATGCTGGTTGAGCACCAGCTGGCCAATGATCCCTTCTGGATTAAGTGGAAGGAAATGAATGAATGAATAAAAAATTGAATTAGTTCTGTCCATAGAGATGCATAAAACAAAAAGCTGTATGATTCATGAACAATACATACGTATCACATGCACAAAACACATATTTGCATTTATATGCACAAATGCATTGAAATCATTCAACTTACGTTTTGAGTTTCTGCAGTTTATAGATGGCATGTAATTTAGGATTGGCATTTATTTCATTTTTTGACACATTTATGAGACCATGCTGCACCTATCAATCAAAGTAAATATAAGACTGATTATAAAATTTGAAACGTGTCTAGTAATATGAGATTCTATGAAAATAAGTGAACAATAAAGAAAATGGGCATATAAGAGCATACTGCTAATACAAGAAAAAGTCAGGTACTGTATGCTTATCTGTTTGACCACAATAAAAAAATATCCAGAAGGTAGAGTGAATATAATTTACCTGTATTGAAAATATTCGGGAAAACAGGTTAGGTGTGTGCTGCTCTATAAAATTAGTAGTGACCTTGGAAAAATCAACAGCTTCATTTAATTTTCCAGCATCCACCAGGCACTCCACCAGGAGTCTAAGCATAAGTTCAAAGTGATTTGTGAAGGAAGCCAAAACAGATACCATTAAGATTGCTCAGATACTAAGTTAAATTAAATAAGCTCATATTACATCATCAGTTCAGCTCGCCATGCGTAGTCAGACTCGGCTATCTCCTCCAGAGTATTGACAACCAGTGTGAGAGAAGGGACCAAGTACCGCTGCCAGCCAGGTTGTATGAAAGCTTGCACTGTCTGATGGTAAAGAACTGATGCATTGAAGACTAGAAAATGGTATCTGCATGATTGAGAGGTACAGTGGAAAAGAAAAAAGAAGAGAAAAATTGTATTCTGATTCATACTTTTCTTACTTCTCAAAGACCATGAAAATATTCTGATAATTTTTTTTACTTTAATAAAATGTATATACCCTAGTGGTATGGCTTGACTCTGACCTATTTGACTATAGTGGAGGTATTAGTTGATGGAGATTACCAAGCACTTCTGTAAATGTCTATGTAAAATATTTGGTATCTGCCAAATGATTAAATGGTAAATTTAAATATTTAAACAATATGGTTATGATCAGCATTAAAATTTAAATTATAACATGGAAATAATAAATGGCAAAGATTAAACTGGATTAAACTATTTGTTGCTAAACAAGTATACACACCAGTGCCAATCCCCATCTATAATGTCCAGAAGTCAACCTTACCCAAAATAATTTAATTTTCAAACATTTCCTATCATTCTTAGTCTCCTGATTATGAATGCATTTTTTTATTATATACACCTGTATCACTTTTTGGTTTAGTAAGGTTGCTTCTTGTTTTCCTTAGATTCCTTAGAAGTATAACCAGTCATGTGTTTGAAGAGCTGTTGCTGCATAATATTCAACACTTTTGCCCTATAGTGTCATTTATAATTTATAATAATAATTAATAATTTATAATAATGACCTTTTACATTGCCTGGCCATTTTACATTTACATTAGTAGTATTTTGCAGATGCTCTTGTCCAGAGTGATTTACAAAAGTGAATTAAGACAATATCAGTAAACACAATATTTCTGAATAGACAGGAAACAAACAAGAATATCCCCAAGAAACTGTTGCAGAATTGTGCATGTAAGGTTTTTTTTGGGGGGTAAGAACATTTTAATAAGAAAAATTGGGTTTGGTTGAGGTAAGTGCGGAATAAATAACAGCGTTTGAAGATAGCTACTGACTCTGCTGTTCATTAAAAGGGAAGTTCATTCCACTATTTAGAAGCCAGAATGGAGAAGAGTCTAGAAGCATGCCTTCTTCGTCCTTAAAGAGAAGGGGAACCCGTCGAGCAGTGCTAGACAACCGGAGTGCGCAAGATGCAGTGCGGGGTGTGATAAGTGATGTAATGTAGAAGGGTGCAGGACCATAGTTGGATATGTAAGCAAGCATTTTAAATCTGATGCGAGCAACTACAGGGAGCCAGTGGAGAGTGCGAAGCAGTAGTGTAGTGTGTGAGAACTTGGATTGAACATAGAATAGAAGTCTTGCAGCCGAGTTCTAGATCAACTGTAAAGGATGAATAGCACTCGGAGGTAGCCCCGCTAAGAGAGAGTTGCAGTACTCCAGTCTCGAGATGACC
Source organism: Aspidoras spilotus (assembly GCA_028565295.1). NCBI lineage: Eukaryota > Metazoa > Chordata > Actinopteri > Siluriformes > Callichthyidae > Aspidoras > Aspidoras spilotus. Next base: position 13,738,237 of record JAOUQV010000034.1, read on the forward strand.
AGGGACTGAACCAGGATTTGTGTGGCCTCTGTGGAAAGAAATTGACAAATACTTCTTATATTATAGAAAATAAATCGACATGATTGGCAATGTGGGAGAAAAAGGACAATTGGTTGTCCATAGTTACCCGCAGGTTGCGTGCCATTTTATCTTGGATTTGTATGCCTTTGCACGTTTTCATGCAGATTCTTGCTTATGTTTGTTGATATTATATGTTATAAAAAAAAAGATTTTTATCCAGCATCTGTCTATTGAGGTACTGCCGAAAAGATAGCAGAGAAAGCATCACTTTTGAGCAGCTAAGATTTCTGAACATTGCAGTGCTTTGGAGAAACTAAGCCCAGTTGAATTATTTAGTGCTGTTGCTCTCACATGAGTGCTGCTGTCTAAAGAGTTTTCTCTATATCTCAAGTTCCTATATGCTCTGATCCTAAATCAAAGACAAAGTATAAAGCAAATGCACATCTCATGGTAACAGTGTTTTTATGACGCACAAAGTCTTGAAGAGCACAGTGACCATTGTCCATTGAAAACATATTATTTTGGGTGCAAACACAAACAAGAGCAGTAGGTAATGTATCTGCATCCAAACTGTATTCATTCAGATCACCTAAAGGCAATTCATTATAATCTAAAACTCTTTGCTCTGATCTGGGTTCGACTCCGGAAATTTCTGTGTGGAGTTTGCATGTTCTGCCCGTGTTCGCACGGGTTTTCAACGGGTACCCCGGTTCCTCCCGCATTCCAAAGACATGCATGATGGGTTAATTTGTGTCTATAAATTGCCTGTTAGTATGTAAATGTGTGTGTGTGATTGTGTGTGCCCTAAGATGGTTTGGCCCCTGTCTAGAGTTTTTTCTGCCCTCGTGCCCTGAGGCTTTCTAGTGACCCCAGAACTGGGATTAAGCGGGTATAAAAATGAATTAATAAACTCTTCACTCTTATTTCATTTTATTTTATTCTATTTATTTAAATGTGAATGTTATTAAGAAATAAATGGGTGGCAAAGTGGTACATTGGCATAGTTCGATCCTTGGGTGAGACAACCCAGTAAATTTCTGTGGGCATGTTCCTCCTGCACAAGTTTTCTTCAGGTGCTCCGGTTTCCTCTAGTAACAAAGACATGCATGTTATGTTGAATGGCGTATTTAAATTAAATTTATGTGTGTGCACCCTACGATGAAGTGGCACCCTGTCTAGGGTGGTTCCTGCCCTTTCCCACAAAATATCGCACCTGTTCTTTATCTTTTGATGTATAGTGTGTTTGTTAAATGTTTTACAGTACACCTGTACCTCAAGTTTAGCTTCTGTTGTCCCTGTACGCAGGTTTCTCCATTGGGTTTGAACTCCCTGTGAAATATGCCAGTGATATGTGCCAGTCCAGTGTTTAAGAGCTGTTAACGCTGGCTATTGTTTACTAGTGTGGACAAAGATATTTATTTCACTGTCCAAAGTATAGTTACACTTGTTCTTTTTGAGCTCAGACTGGAAAGCAATTTTTCATATCGATACATTACTGAGTTAACGGGCTTCTGAACTGAGCGCTGATAACAGCTTGGGTCGTCCTTCTCCTCTTTAGTACAAATGACACGGATCCCTGATTCCATAAAGAATATCAAATTTTGATTCTTCTGACCACACACTCTGGAAATATTACTGAGCCCATTTTGTGATTTCCAGTACAGAAGCATGCCTGTATGTGATGCAGTGCCATCTAAGGGTTTGAAGATCACAAGCACCCAGTATGTTTTTCTGCCCTTGACACTTAAGCACAGAGATTCTTTTAAATTCTCTAATTCTTTTAATGATATTTTGGTTATATAATGGTTTGTACTAAGAAGAAGAGCTAGGGAATTACTGTGACATTCTCCTGCTACCTTTGTAACTTACCTTGGCTTGTCTTTGGCTATCTCTATTGCCTTCAGATAGTATGCCACAGCTTTATCCATGTTCTCCTGGAGTAACAAGAAAATGTTTCTTCTCAAAAACACAAAATGATGACAAGAATATTTGTTACAATTTACAGTGCATACCTTTGCACTAAAAGAATTATACCCACATGATATTCTGTACAGTATTTATTATGCACATGCTCATTATAAAATGTTAGCAGAAGCGGGTATAGAGTCTCTAATGAATCCAGGAAGCATGGATACTTACCACTGAGGCAACAGTGTGTGGCGAGATCAGCTGCGCCTGGCAGAAGTATGCACGGCATAGAAACTGATTAGGTGGGGGCTTGCTCTCCAAGTACATCATTAAACAGTCCTCTGCGATCTCCTTACATCCCAACTGAAATGGCAACACACAAACATAACCAAACACAGTACACACTAAGTGCGGATTATTAATATTTCAGTTCATTGCTGCGTTCTTCATGAAAGCAGATTAAAATGTCCCTTGTGCATGTGATTTTAGAAAATGTCCAAAATATACAATATGTGCGTACAGTATTAAAGAACACTTCAATCTGTTTGTATCTGTTGCATTATGAAATGATGATTCCCAAGAATGAAATATTTGTAGCCTTCTATACTTAAATTCTTCATGTAAGGGATGTGCTCATATTCAGTGCATGTAAAATGTCGATTCTCAAGCTTAATATTCTTAATAAAAAGTAATAATACATATCAAATTATTTTTATTCCCTTTCTGCCACAGTGAGATAGAGTACTTATTCTATTTTAATACTTGTTGCCATGGCAGGATAATATACAGTAAAATTCCAGCACCAGAGACATGACAATTTAAATATGGGGTTGTGACCAATCTTCTTTGGCTGAGTTATCACTCCAAAACACCGCGATCCTGTTGTCATTGTACTGCATTATTGCAGAATAAAGCTGCACTTTATTGAATCCCTCTTTACTCAGCTTCAGATTTCATCTGATCCGTTGTCTCATGGTCTTAGCTTGAGATTCATTTGAAACAGATCGCTCTCAAATAGAGCGGAACCAGACATATTCAGAGGAAACATTTTGCTTCGCACAGCAGTTACAGAATTAGGAATTGGGTATAAATAACTGTGAAAAATCCTAAAGCTCAGACTTTATAAATCTACGAAATAAATAAATCCGCATTTCTGTTTTGAGCATCAAACAGGGATATGCTATATTGCCAAACATATTCACTCACCCATACAAATGATTGAATTTAGATAATCCAAACATTTCCATGGCCACAGCAATATAAATTCAAGTACCCAGACATGCAGACTGCCAAACATTTGAGAGAGAATGGGTCCGGTCCTCACTAATATTCAATTTCCTCACTACTAAATAATCCAGTCAACTACTAGTGGTGTTATAACAAAGTGGACACGATTAGGTATGACAGCAAATTGGCTGCACAGTCTTCATCCTTATAAAACAAAAGCAAGGTCAGCAGAAGCTGATGACAGTGCACAGAGATTGCCAAGAATGTCACTACAGATCTCCAGACATCATGGGCTTTAGATTATGTCATGAACAATGTGTGGAGAGATTCATGAACTTGGTTTCTATGGCTGAGTAGCTGCATCAAAGCATTATCAAGCACAATACAAAGCATTTGATGCAGTAATGTAAAGCATGCGATCACTGGATTGACTGGATTGACAGACTGGATTGACAGATGTTCTCTGGAGTGAAAAATCACTGTCTTCTGTGTTATATCCCTCTGACAATCTGACGAACAAATCTGGGTTTGGAAGTTTCCTAACAGTATTTGGGCAAGTGTAAAGTCTGGTGATGCATGAATAAGGACCTGGGCTTGACTCTCGATGTATCATCATTTTGAAAAATTTCAAGTTCCCAACTTCATAGAAACAGTTTGGAGATAGTAAGTTCCTGTTCCAACATGACAACTCACCGGTGCACAAATCAAGATCAAGTCATGCCCTAACAACAACACAACACATTTGGTGCTGAAATTATGAATATTTAGCAAATTCTTTTCAACACATAGTCAATTGAATACATTAAAAAGACAAGATATTTAATGTTTAAACAGATAACTTTATTGTTTTTGGCACCAACATTTTTTTGCCATTCAAAACAAACAGCATTCATTATGTTTTTTGTAGGTCGAATGGTCTCTTATGGCACATAATATACTGTATTGTCGCTTCTTTAGAGACATACAAACATTTGTATGTATGTATGTATGTATGTAAATTCACGGTTTGGAAAGTAATGGCTTGAAATCTGAAATCTAAAAATTAATTCGGTGAGGGTTGCGTCAGGAAGGGCAACCGGCGTAAAAAAGAAATGTGCCACATTGTAATGCGAGTGACTTGCTGTAGCGACCCCTGGTGGCTGGAAAAAGCCGAAAGATAAAAAACATGCTTTACTGATATTTTATAAAATATGATTTAGATATCACTTAGGGCGGCACAGTGGCGCAGTGGCCTCACAGCGACTAGAGAAATTTCTGTGTGGAGTGCATGTTCTCTCCTTGTTCGCGCGGGTTTCCGGTTTCCTTCCGCATTTCAAGACATGCATGATAGATTAATTGGTGTCTCTGAATTGCCCGTATTTGTGTGTGTGTTGCTCCTGCCCTCGTGCCCTTCACCCTTAACTATGATTAAGAGGGATAGGAAACGAGTGAATTAATAGGTATCACTTGACTATATATGAGACAGAAATGTGCATGCATAAATAAGAATAGTAGTCATTATTGAAAATAACGTAGATAACTCAAAGTAGCTACATGGAAAAAATGGCTAAAATGGCAGGTTTGATGATGGCTTTGGACAATAGGATGGGAAAAACACACCTTGAGCGCTTGTTCTGCACACAGCACGTACAACTCATAGGGGAAACACCGACTATCTGACGACGTCTGCTTTATTGTGACATACGCTTTTCTCAGAGCTTCAGGATCTGCAATTCATTAAAAATACTGTGTCCGATTAAAGCCGCTTTATAAAAAAACATCTGTATATTTAAATACTAGTAAAGTAAGGTTTAATAAAGAAAAAAGAACATTTTTACCGTTTTTATCCTGAGCCTGTGTCAAATATTGTCGGATTTGAAGATGCATTTTTAGCGCGAGACCTGATAGAACTACTTTAGCTTCGCGTGGCTGTTGATCCGTATCTTAGCAACAATCGAGCGGAAGTGCAGCGTCATGACTGTAGGCCCAGTTAGACTGGATATTTGCCAAAGTTTATCTTAAATGAAAGTGCAATTATTTATAATTTTATTTTACCTCCAGATTAACTGAAGCGCGGTGCTAGATGTAATGCAATACGCATATTTTGCGCTGTCAGTTTATTAGGCACACGGCAATGCATACACTATAATCATTCATTCATTATATCCGCGTAGTTCCAGTTCTGGGATCACGGAAAAGCCGATGCCCACCTGGCATGTCTGGGCGCAAGGACAGGAACAGCCCATCGTAGGGCGCACACACACATAATCACGAACATTCACGCACTTACGACAATTTAGAGACACCAATTAACCTATCACGCATGTCTTTGGAGTTCGGGAGGAAAGCCGAGAACCCGGAGAAAACCGCGCGAACACTGGGAGAACATTCAAATTCCACACAGAAAACACCGGAGACGCTCCCTCCGGGGCTCGAACCGTATATGCTATATTGCCAAAAGTATTTGCTCGCGCATCAAATTATCGGATTCGGGTGCGAAGAGAGCTTCATGGAATGGGTTACTTTTGGCAGTGTATGCTTGAATGTAGGCCTACCTATAGGTATCATTACTCTGTGGCCATTTCAATTCAGTTCAATTTAATGTTATATATAAAGAGAGAATTTTAAATCAAATTCAGGATATATTCATGAAATTTATATAACTTGATATTTTATCCCTAATGGGCAAGCCAGAAGGTGAGAGTGGAAAAACTACCTGATATGATACGGTAAAAAAACCTTGAGAGGAACCAGACTCAAAAGGGAATCCCATCCTCATTTGGGTGGTGAGAGATTAAAAAGTATGTAAAAATATAAATAAATATTTAAAATATTTAAATAAATAAATACATAATCGTCTTAGTCATTAAGGAAAATCTAGAGTAGGAAAAATTTGAGTAATTTGCACAGAGCCAAATTACTCCACTGAACACCGAGCTGAATTGGAGATCAAACTTTAGCCTTAAATTCTTAGTAAATTCAATGCATTCTTTCTTAAAATCACTGCAAATACTCACATATGTCTCACTTTTGACATCTGATATGTTGTCTATGTTCTATTGTGAATATAATATCTGTTTTTGAGATTTGTAAATTATTGCATTTCATTTCAATTTGCATTTCATTTGTTCTTTGTCCCAAATTTTTTATAATCAGGTTTGTAGATCTATAATCTATAATATTTAAATGTTCCACCCCATTCATTTACTTTCAGTGAAATTCTTTTCACCACAATAAACATTTTATTTACATTTAATTTAAGACAAAACTTATGTATATTTAGGAAAAAACTGTTTAAGGGCAATATTCTAAATACTACTTGTAGTAGAGAGCATTCAGGCGATTTAGATATGTTATGTATATTTTAAACTCATTTCAAATTGTCCTATATCTGGCACATGTGGAAAATCATTTTCATTCGACTGTAAGAACTCTAAGAAGATTATTAGATTATTTGAATTAGCTGTGTAGCCTCATTTGCATATCTTATATGCTTTGTAATGTTTTTGAAAGCCAACATATTTCATGTTTACTCAGCAGTCTGTCTTAGCCTTTTATTTCTCTGTTTTCCAGATTTTCTGCTCTGCTGGAGTTATGTGCATTGTTGTATTGGGCCCTGCTGACAGCGATGGTGGTGTGTGAAGGGACATGTTTGCTGGAAACCACTATGCCTTTTAAAAAAAAAACTATATGCATAAACTCACATTGTTTTTATGTTTCTATACTGAATGATCACTGGATCTTGAACACTTTGTACTTATCACTATATAAATGCCTCAATTTTATATCATAATCAAATCTGTTGCAAAGGTGTTGCTGTGTTCACTAGAGCAACTTTAAAACATTTGACAGCGGACTATTCACAAACATTCAGCTGAAGGTCACTCACCAGCCACTTGATGGTTGAGCCGAGCTGTGAGCGCCGAATTGATGGAAATGCCGCAATAGGCATTGGTAAAATTGTATATGATGGATATTCATGACATACATACAATATACATACAAACATAAATGCTTACTGAAATAAATTATATGTATGTATGTATACACACACACACACACATATACAGGGGTTGGACAATGAAACTGAAACACCTGTCATTTTAGTGTGGGAGGTTTCATGGCTAAATTGGACAAGC
>JAOUQV010000034.1:13759692-13770895 GCA_028565295.1 Aspidoras spilotus
TTTTTGTGTTTATTGTTCACTGTTAAAGGCGTTACGACAGTGTTAACCATGACCACGCTGATGATGGGCGCGAGAACATCTCTACCCAACGCTAACTGTTTCATCAAGGCAATAGATGTGTACTTGGGAATATGTTTCAGTTTCATCTTTGGAGCATTGATAGAGTATGCTGTTGCTCACTTCTGCACACTCCACCACCCAGAATGCAACAGTGCGCTTATGGTGAGACCACATGCAATTGCCTGTAATTACCACACTACTGTAGTTTTAAATGATTGAGTGATCAAATAATTTTAAGTCATTATAACCCTTGTATTGGTAGTTTAGTCTGCCATTTTTAGACTTTTTTTGTCCACTCAATTCACATGGGGTCCTTGGCCACATTCACACACTAAGAGTCAGTTTAAAGACACCAATTCAACTAACACACATGTCTTTGGAACACAGGGAGAACATTCATAATCGATATTTCCCAGATCGTCCCACCAAGGGATAGAATGCAAATACATCTTGCTCTGAGGCAACAGCACTACCCACTGCATCACCATTCCACCCAATTATATTAAATATATAGAATATAACTGTATGACTGCAGCATACTAGTAAAAAGCTAGGTCAGAGTCATATTCATCACTGAGTTATGTCACCATGTTTGGGAATTTCAAACATTTTCTATTTTCCGTACTGCGTAATTCAGGTCATGTAGCTCTATTGTTTTCTAAAATTTTTATTAAAGCACAAGGTCAGTCTTTATTCAGTGTAGGAGTAATTTGTACAAGATAATAACTTTAATATGTGTGCAATTTCCAGACTACTTGTTAAAAAAACTAATCATCATAGTTTCTCATTCTTTCTGCATTTTTAGCACATGCAGGACTGTGAAGAGGAGATCAATGGCATTGTCACCACCATTGCCAGCAATTCCAACCGATCAAAGCGGCGTAAAGACTCTCCAACCCCGGCTCCTACATCAACTCCTTGTGGAGAGCCGGATCTCATGGCCCAAACCTCTTCTTACCCAGAGCCAATGCAACCAGAGACCCTAGATGATCCTCTTAACCGTTGCATCAGAATCCTGTCCCTCATACGAAAAGTGCTCCGCTCTGTGAACTGCTGTCATGTGGAGAATCCACATTACATAGACAACTACTCTCGTGTAACATTTCCCCTCTCCTTTGTTGTAGTTAACCTGTTGTACTGGACTTACTATCTGTACTTTTAATATAGTGTTAGAGAGAAATATCATAAAAGTGGATGCACCTCCACTTGTAAATAAGCAGATAGCGGTCTGTATGAAAACCCAAGTGTAAGGAACAGAGTATGATGTTGCAGATCCTTTTTTTGCTTATTTTACATGCTTGAGTGGGTATGAAAGTTCTTGTCATCATCTTTAGTGTTTACAGAGGATAGTCTGGAAAAGAGAAAATATCCAGTGAGCGGCAGTTGTGTGGATAAAAATGCTTTGTTGATGTGAGAGATCACAGGACACTGGTTCAAGATGATAGACAGTCTACTGTAACTAAAATAACCACTTGTTAGAAATGCAATATACCATTTCGGTTGAAAGTATGGCACAAAGAATTAAGGCAGTTCTAACGGCAAAAGTGGGTCCAAGCGTTTACTAACAAGGTATACCGTATAAAGTGGCCGGTAATTGTACAGTATGGCCAGCATTTATTTAGTCATCTACTCATTGCTAAGTTCGGCTACTTAGAAATATGAGAGAGGTCTGTAATTTAATCATATATACAATCATACAATCATAATCAGGAAATTACATTGTAGGATTTTCAAAGAATTTATTTGTAAATTATGGTGGAAAATAAGTATTTGGTCACCCACAAACAAGCAGGATTTTGGGCTCTCACAGACCTGTAACTTCTTCTTTAAGAAGTTCTTCTTTCCTCCCCTCGTTACCTGCATTAATGGACACCTATTCGACCTTGTTATCTGTATAAAAGACACCTGTCCACTGCCTCAAACAGTCAGACTCAGCCATGGCCAAGACCAAAGAGCTGTCATAGGACACAGGTAGAAAATTGTAGACCTGCACCAGGCTGGGAAAAGTAAATCTACAATAGGCAAGCAGCTTAGTGTGAATAAATGAATCTGTGGGAGCAATAGTAAGAAAATAAAAGACATACAAGACCATTGCATCTCCGTTGATATGCGGCCCCATGCAAGATCTCATCCTGTGGGGTCAAAATAATCATGAGATCGGTGAGAAAAAATCCAGTGGGCCTTATGAATGACCTGCAGAGAGCTGGGACTGAAGTAAAAAGGCTACTATCAGAGACACATTATACCAAGAGGGATTTACGTGAATCCTGCAGTGCATGGTGTTCCCCCGCTTAAGCCGGTACATTACCAGGCCCATCTGACATTTGCCAGCATGGTAGAATATCATGATCAGATAAACTTTTTGGTAAAAACTCAACTTGTCATTTTCCCTAAGTACACAGTGCCTACTGTGAAGCATGGGGGTGGAAACATTATGCTTTGGGCTGTTTTCTGCAAAGAGGACGGGACGACTGTTCAGTGTTCTGGGATAATGAATGGGGCCATATATTATGCAATTTTGATCCTAAACCTTTTTGCATCAGTGAGAGCATTGAAAATGGTCTTCCAGCATGACAATGATCCCACAGACAGCACATCGGGCAACGAAGCAGCAGCCCAGTGAAAGCTTTTTAAGGTTCTGGAGGTCTCCAGACCTCAACCTCATAGAAACTTTGTAAAGGAGGTTGAAAGTCAGTGTTGCCCAAAACATCACTGCTCTAGAGGAGATCTGCATGAAGGAATTGGCCAAAATACCAGCTACAGTGTGTGCAAACCTGTTGAAGACTTACAGGAAACATTTGACCTCTGTAATTGCCAACAAAGTTTTTGTATTGACTTGAATTTTTTTTGCTGACCAAATACTTATTTTCCACCATAATTTACAAATTCTTTAAAAAGCCCACAATGTGATTTTTTGCATTTTTTCTGATTTTGTCTCTCATAGTTGAAGTGTAACATGAAAATTACACACCTCTCTCATCTTTCTAAGTAGGAGAACTTGCACAACCTACTGTATATGAGAGATCAACGGGTGTTGCTTTTCAACTCTTAGTGAAATAAGTGTAAATAATACTAGATGATTTAATATTAATCATTTTGTAGTATTTTCTATAAGCAGGAAATGTGACAAGATCATGTGTGTCTGCAGAGGAGCTTGGGGACCACCATTTTGTATCCTCTGTATAGAAGACTGAATTACTTAAACAGGTATGGTTTAATTTGGTGTAGTAAGTCAATTCTTTATTAAGCTGTGTACTTGTGGTAAAAAATTACATGAACTGGTGGCACAGCATGATGTATAATCCTAAGGCAAGTCTTGTAACATTTGATTTTAGCTATCCTATAACAGTATGTTAGATTATTATAGCCATCCTATAACTGTATGTCAGAGTAATACACCCTGATGTATAAAGATGAAATTGAATAAGAAAATGAGCAAACTGCAGTGTTATTCCCTTTTTAGCAGACAAGCAAATATGATTTTCATTGTGTGAATTGGGTTAATGTTGTTTTGCTGTTGAATCTCAGAACAGTTTAATCATCCTAAGCAGAGATTGACTCCCAAATGTGGCACCCTACCTAGAGACTCATTTAGCCTTTCCCTGCAGGATGTTCTAAATAATGAATACATTGATTTTATGAAATATTATACAAAAAGGAATGGACTGTCTAAAAGGTGTGTATCATAATGATTAATAGGCAGCACAGTAACCAAATAAAATACCTGATATTCCTTTACCTCAAGATCTTATTCCTATATTTGTTACAGTTTGTTTTGAAGCTGGTAGCATGTTTTTTTTCTCTCTATCTGGATATACACAGTGCATAGAAATAAATATTGCAATGACATGGTATTTATTTTTATTAATATGATGATATTTTAAACTGTATTTATTTGTAAAATGTGTTCAAAAAGGAAAAAAGCAACACTGTATTTAATGTATGGTTTTCTGGCTTGTACAATATACATTTTAGATTTGTGTCTATTATATGCATAAATGGGAAGGTTTTAACAGTAAACATTTCAAAGATATTGTAAAAGGAATTGTAGTACATTTGTATAAGATATTCAGCAACCGCATTATGGTAATTAAGTTGTATTAAAGTAATCAGATTTATTATCTCTAATTTAATCTGCTCATATGCCTTATATAGTAATCATGAAAATGTATTTAACCAGTTACGTCCCGTTGAGATCACAGATCCTTTTTATAAGAGAGACCTGGCCAAGCATAGCAGCAACACAACGTTACACAGCAACATTTTAAAATCAATACAAAAATCCTACATGAAACATATACACAAAGACAATCTGGACTCCAAAGCCTTAAATATGCTCACTGGTACAATATTAGGCATCTTACTTTCATTCTGGATCAGATACAATCCCAATATCATTAATAACTTGGTATAAGGAAATCTTGGCGTTAAAAGACAGCGTACTAACATAATTATATTCTGTAACTATACATGGTGCTGTTGCTAAAAGTCAGGGAAAAACAATGGTTGAAAAATATGTCTGACTTAGATTATCCTTTTGGAGAGGACAATTTTAATCAATATTAAACAGATCCCCTGCAAAAACACTGTTGGTATATTTATAGACAGATGTATTGTGAAACCATAATATCCTTCATTTTACCGGTGTATAAGTTTATATACACAGTGATTTCATTGCAGTTGTCCACTATCCCTTATCATCTTGTAAATCTGAAGCCGCATTGACAGTCATCAATCGCAGTGTAAATTGCAGTAAACCTGCCCTAAACTTTTGAGGTATTATCGAGCTAGTGCGCGTGCACAGACCCAACGTGGTCTGCATGATCTTTATTCTAATAGGAGAGATATTATTATAAATATTTGCTATTATAGCAGTGACATTCAGGAGATGCTATTGACCTCCTATTGTGAAGGTTGTGTAAAGTGTATACTGTAACACTACAGCATGATGTTAGGTAGATAAAAAATTGAATATATATATATATATATATATATATATATATATATATACTGTACATATTGTTACACTGCATGTTATCTTGATGTGATCCAAGTTGCAATAATAATAAACCATACTTCTGAAATGTATTAACTGTTTCATGGTTTATGAATTGAGTTATAAATATATACACGTACAATGCAAAAATGACAGGGAATTCTTTTATGTGGAAACTGTTTGTGTGAAGTAACCAGAGGTGGGTAGTAACAAGTTACATTTACTCTGTTACATTTACTTGAATACGTTTTTGAAAATAATTATATTTCTCGGAGCAGTTTTAAATCACTATACTCTTTACTTTTACTTGAGTAGATTTGTGAATAATAAACTGTACTCTTACTCTGTTACGTTGGGCTACAATGAGCTCATTACTATTCTTTTTACCTCTTTCATTTTTTACGCTTCATTTTTTTATCCCCTCTGCGTACGCCTCATTTTAATGTTTTATTTAGACAGAGAAAGAGAGTGTGACTTCCAAAGGCCACATGTCTATGTCTCACCAATCAAAAGTAGTTTCGTCATGTGACTTTACTAAATCTCAGCAGCGTGTGGGTTATCTTTACAATTTTCAATCGTAGCAAATGGATGAAAAATGTCAGAATCAGTGCTGGTCGACAATGCAGACGAGGAGGAACACCCTTGGCCTCATATTTAAAGCATGTTTACATGTTACGTACTCTGTGTCTACTAAAACAAACAGACATTTCAGCGTTCAAACACTCAACATGTCTAACTTGAGAAAACATAGAGGGGCGAAGTTTCCGAAAGTTTATTTCTTTTGCTGTGGATAAGCGAGTGTTTGTTTTAATGTTACTTTTCAACACTAAGTCTCTTTTCATGTTTTGATCACCCCAGAGTTCATCCCAGCAAACTGTCTAAGTACACAGATTTGTTAAGAGTCTCAAAGAACACGCAAGCCATCCTCTTCCAGTGATACGCCTGTAAAAAATGCAAAAATTACTAGAATTTATTTGGATTATTTTAATTTAAGATATTATGTAATTAATTAATTTTTATTTATTTTATTGATTAGATGAACTCTAATTTGCTTAAAGATTGAATGCTTATGTTAACAAATAAATCAGACGTTACTCAACAGTTACTTATTACTTGAGTAGTTTTTTCACTCAGCACTTTTTTACTCTTACACAAGTGTTTTTTTTTTACTTGTAATATTATTCTTAAGTAACAGTACTTTTACTTGAGTACAATTTTTTGCTACTCTATCCACTTCTGGAAGTACCTCTTTTATCTTTTATCTGTTCATAGTTTCACCAGTATCCGTGGTTATGTGAGTTTCCTCCGGATACTTTATTTTCTCCCACAGGACACGTTGGAATACAAACGGTGGTCTTGAGTAATATTGAAGTTCCAAAATCCAACACCAGATGTCATCATAATACGGAACAACAAAAACTATTGTCATCATTTGAAGACAGCCACAAGTAGACATGTCTCTCATAGAACTGCCTGATCCACCTTGATGGTTTACTTCCTATGAGATGTATCAAATAATTTGAAAGAGGGGTTCGTGTCTATATTGCGCCATTAAAAACACTTCCTACAGACTATATTTCATCTGTTTTTACCTGAATTAAGAGGCGTTTTTCTTTTGAATCTGGTTCTTTTCAAGGTTTTCCTGCTAATCATCTCTGGGATTTTAGGGAGAAAAAAATTAACAAACGAACATTTTCTGATTTAAATTTTGTAGAGCTATTTTGCATCAATGCCCCAATGTAAAAGCACGATAGCGATAAAATTAAATTGAATAATAATAAATTCTACCTTCTTAGGCAAGTAGGCAGATGCAAATGCAAAATAAATATTTTTTTCTTGCAGCTTTTTTCTACAGTGAGTCACTCGTGTTGCTGGCCTGACAGATGTTTTACGGATGCCCTTCCTGACGCAACCATTATCCTTTAGGGCTTAGGACTAGACAAGTTTTTTTTAATTGTTTTATAATTTCAAGTTCATCTAGTATGCACATCTTTGGACTATGGAGGGTATCTGGAGTACCCAGAGAAAACCCTTGCAAACACAGGGAGAACATGCAAACTCCACAATTTCCCAGGTCACACCACCTAATGATCAAACACGTTTCTTCTTATTGTAAGGCAAAAACAAACACTGTTACAATAAAGCATTTGTATACACCTATCCGTTATTTTTTTCATTATCTTCTGCTTAAACCATATGGGGTTGCAGGCCGGCCGGTGCCCACCCTGCAACTGTCTGCGCAAAGGCAGGAACAACATTAGACAGGGTGCCACTCCATCATAGGGCACACACATTCACGCACTAAGGGCCACTCTAGAGACACCTGATAACATAACGTGCATGTCTTTGTAATGAAACCCAGAGCTCCGAAGGAACACAAACACACAGCAACAACATCCAAACTCCATAAAGAAACTTTCCAGGGTCATCTAACTTAGTGATCAAAAGTGGGTCCTTCTTGCTGTGAGAGACAGAGCCACTCACTCCACCAGCGTGCCGCCCTGTGTATATACATTCTGTATATTAAAAAACAAAATTGTATGCACAAAACCTGTTTGGAGAAATGATTTCTCATAAACAATATTTAGAAACCTTAGTTTTAGTCAATAATGCAGAAAAGATTATGATTTAGATTTTTTTGAATGCCCGGTATAATAGAATTAAATACACTATAGACACACATAATTTAGAGCTAATTGAATTTCATATTGTACCCTAACCTTACAGATGACTGCGTTTTTGGATGTTGAACAATGTTAATTATTCCTGATTTTCACAAAGTGGCAGTGGAAATGGAGACTAAAATGCATGTCATGTAGCTTCAAGGCAAATGCCATGGCACAGTTATAGTGGAAAATTAATTCAGTAAACCAATTAGCCTCTGTAATACTGTATGATCGTTATCTCCAGACACCATATAATGTATGTAACCACTAGAAGGCACTATTTAATCAGCTATTATTTTCGGGGCCTATTACTAGATACAGGAAATAATTTGACTTAACAATAGCATTTTAAGCATAGTATGTAATAATCCCCTAATCATCACTTACATTAATCAATGATATTTCTATACATGAATAGAGGGACATAATCAGACCTTTAAAATTCCAATGTAAATTTACTATGAATGAAGATAAGAACACCTATGATTACGCTGACAATACAGTATATCATATGCCATTATAATTCTGCAATGGTTGGCTACACAGATGTGCTATGTGACAGGATAATTTGAATGAGCATCTCAATCTTTTGTCAACTGTTGCAGTTTCAGGGATTCAAACCCCTGTTACTAAAGCTCCAGCATTTTTTTCAGACCAAACTATTTCAAATACATAGCATTAGTAAGTACAATGTAAAGTAATGGATTCATTTGAATGTTTATTCATTCATTATTTTTCGTTTAATCCAGACGGGGTCATGGCCCAGCCAGTGCGCACCCTGCGAGTCTGTGCACAAGGGCAGGAACAAAGGTGCCACTTCATCGTAGGGAACACAGTCACAGGCACATTCACACAATAAGAGCCACTTTAGAGACACCAATTCATCTAAAATGCATGTGTTTGGAAAGCGAAAGGAAACCAAAGCACCCGGAGAAAACCTGAGCAAACAATGGTTAGAACATGAAAACTCAGGGGTTGAACCAAGGTCCTTCTTGA
Source organism: Aspidoras spilotus (assembly GCA_028565295.1). Taxonomy (NCBI): domain Eukaryota; kingdom Metazoa; phylum Chordata; class Actinopteri; order Siluriformes; family Callichthyidae; genus Aspidoras; species Aspidoras spilotus. The sequence continues at coordinate 13,768,411 of JAOUQV010000034.1, forward strand.
TGTAAGGCAACAGCAATACACACTGCGGCAACATGCCGCTCAATTTAAATGTTTTTTATTTTATTTATATGTGTAATAACAGCCTGAATAGCTCAGTTGTTAGAGCATGCTGCTGGACAAGGCAGTAGTATTAATAACTGGGGTTCATCTCCCAGTCCTGCAACAACCAAAATGTGATTGGACTAACCATTGATACCAAACCATTGAATAGCAATTACTACGTATTTCAAGTCTCTTTTAGGTGTTATTATAACTGTTGTGAGGTAAACTGTCTCAAGTCAAACCCATGCTTCCCTGAACCAAATGATCACAAGACCAAGAACTGATAAATAACCTGAAGTTAACACTTTTAATTAAAGTATTTCTGTATTTTTTAAACAGACTGTACTCAAAGCATTTCACTGCATGTTGTACTGTGTATGTCCATGCATAAGAAAAAAAAAATATTTGATTTAAATTGTCTGTATTTTGTGCCCGTGGTTATTGACGTAGGATTGGGTTGATTTTGTGGCTTTTCACCAACTGTGCTTTGTTTCCAGTTTCCAGCTACATTTATCATTGAGTTTTGGCTCATTGATCATTGAATATGGCAGTTCACAGTGCAGCATGTGGACATACACTCTGTTGCTAGTACCTGGTACTCCCTAATATCGGATGACGTGGCACTGGTTGCTGATCGACTCTGCCCTTATTGCTGGCATGCGGCTAGTCGTCCGGTTCTAGAGAAGGTAAGCTGGCACGTTGCAACAAATATTTTCTTTTCTTATTTACTTACTTCACCTGTCTTGTGGTCGTGGTTAGGGATGGAGGAACAAGTCAAGTGTTCTTCTGGCCCGTGCTTCATTTCCAGTTTCCAGCTACATTTATCACTGAATTGTGGCTGCAATATGGCTGCTCATGGCGCGGCATGTCAACTTACACACTGTTTGCACTGTGTTCTGAGGAAAGTGCACCGGGGTGGGGGGACATGATTGTTTTAGGGTACTTTCTTGTAAAGGCTTTTTATTGTTCCGACTCTTTCGTCAGTTTTGTTTTGCTCCAGAGCGGCCATTGACCATCCTGGTGCTTCCTGATATCAGAAGAAATGGCCCAAGCCCATTACCACTATAGGCCTCTTAATATCACATACCACCAAACCAAAATTTCTACTCCACTTTATACGTATAACTCATATTTTTTATACCCTCATTAAAATTATTGTAACGTTGTAGCAATAAAAATAAAAATATTTGTGTTGAGTAATTACGTCTAAACAATGTATCCCTTTCTAGACAAAATCTCAGGTCTATGATACTGAATTGAACTACTGGTACTTTAACTGTAGATACTGCAGTGATCACCCTACTATTCTAGAGGCAATCTGATTAGATCTTTTCTTAAGTACTTAAAGCCAGTGTGAGCGAAAAATGACATCCAGTGCAAACACACATGCACTAGGTTTCCAATACATTATTGTTTCTATAGTAACAGCTTGTTAACATAGTGTGGTCTAGTGTGGTGGATGCTCCATGTTATCTAAGACTTATATAATAATGGTGAAAATAAAATATTAGACATTGTACAGGAAGGGCCATTTATATGGAAACATACAGGATGGGCCATTTACATGGATACATACAGATTTATATATTGGGCCACAAAAGGAGGCCCTACATTATACTAATAAATTATTGTGGTCTAAATCTCTAAGTCTCATCGTATAACCCCTTTATATATATATATACAAATGGCCCACCGTGTTCTGCTAAGATTAAATTAATTAACAGGAATCTGAAGACCTGCAATAGAAATTTTTATACCAATTATACTATTCCTAATGTTGTTAGTATCATGCCTCTGCTCTGATCACTAACTTAGTTCTAATGTACAGTATATTTCAGTTATAAATTCCACAATTTTGAAGTTACAGTGCAGTGCCTCTGCGAATGTGATGAAGGTGCAGCAATTTGTCTCTCTAAAAAATTCACATTCATCTTCAACTACTTGTTTTTGCTAATGAACAAAAATGTACTACTGTACAGCTGCAGCTCAGAAAATACTAAAGGCAAAAGACTGATTGAAACTATACTGAAAACCTACTTCCATTGTACTAAATGTGAGAAAACAACACACACACACACACACACAAACATTTCCTAGAATTTTTTATTTTTGATTTTGTGCATTTGCTAATGGACCTTGAATACCCTAGGTGATTTTTTTGTCTAAGGGTGTGACTGGTGCTGATACTTTGTGCACACCATGGGGTATGTGTTTTTCACAAAGCAGAAAGAATGTACAGTATAAATGGTTGAAGAAGCTCAAGAAAGTTTGTACAAGTGTCAGCCATGAGGATGGAGCTAGATGCCTATCTAGGTCCATGACTGATGACAACACAAATCAGATATATGAACTTATTCTGTTGTGAAAAGCAATGTAAGCGGTACATTTGTGGCACGTAGGTCAAACGAATACATTTTTAATGACGGAATTCAAATGCTTGTAT
>JAOUQV010000034.1:13853306-13864947 GCA_028565295.1 Aspidoras spilotus
GTTCTCGGGGGCGGGGGGAGGGGTGTTTGGGGGGCTGAGTCGCGCAGATAGCATGTCCGATTTGCCCTTAAAGATCGTCGCCCCCGCATTTGTTCACGGAAGTGTAACAAACTTCCCCGCCGCCTACTTTCCTTTTATTTTGTCGGCAGTCCAGATCGGCGCGGCTGTAGAAAGCGACAAGTTGAAGCTCTCCTTGGCTCGGTGTTCCGCCTGCCGCGTGCGCAACGCGGAGCGCTAATTGGCTGCAGCCGCGCCGCCCCGCAGTAACGCTGTAGAGCAGCAGCTGTGTCGGCAGCGTCGCCTCCATGCCGCTCTCCGGTTGCACTTGCGCTCTCACTCGCCTGTACCGGACTGCGGATGCGGATTCTCCAGATACAACTGCTTTCATGACTAGAACACCAACGGCGGCGCAATGGCTTTCTCTTCATCATTTTCAACAGCACTGCGTTTCCCGGTCGCTCCGTAGTGCCGTCGCGCCTCGTCCGCTGTGGGACGAGCACAAACCCGCCGGATGTTCACCGACGACTGGGATTCGATAGACTGGGAGGTCGGTCATTTCTGTAATTTGAGAAATATTTATCATGAATTATATTGAGCACTTTAGTGGCTGTGTGTGACTATTTAGATAGCCTTTTTATACCGTGGAAGAAGGAGAACGCGCTAGTAGTGTGCATGTGCATGTGAGTGGCATACAAAGCTGTTGGCAGCTGTGAGTTTGTAGGTTTATTCTCCACAGTGAGAGAGAAACGAGGTCTGAGACCATCACCTGAGAATGAGTAGATATATAAAATGGAAATTATGATTTTGTCTTTTGTTGCGTAAAGGAAAAGGGATGTTCTATATATACAGTACATATCTCGTCTGAGCTCTCTTGCTCTCTCTCTCTCATTTAAAATATGCTGTATGTAATAATGCTATTTATTCTTCTGCATCTGTTTGTGCGTGTCTCTATATCGCAGCAGGATAGTGTGCTTGCTAATGCAGTCACCACACCCGCAGTCCTTGCTTTTCGTAATGCCCGTGTAAACACAATTTAAACGCATTTGCGGCACCACGCTGTTTTTTTCATGCTGTATTGTTTTAAAAGTAAGAAGTTTTTTGTCTCTGCGATTGTGCCGAACCTGTTGCTCAGCATCATCGTCTGTTCAAATTCGAGTTCTACATCGTTTTCAGACGAACAGTGCATAGGTGCTGTGTTCTGCTCTTTAGCTGGTTGAAGTCATAAATCTTATATTCCACTCCCCTCTGCGAAAATAGTTAAGCCTAGTTTATTTTAGAGGCTGAAGATAATTTCAATTTTCTGGGACCAGGAATCGTATATGCTTATTTGATGAATATACTGTAGACCTGAGCTACTCATTTGTTTCAGTGGGTTTTTATTCTGCATCTTTTTTGATGTTGCTGTTGCTGCAATATATTAGTTTATTCATATCCAAGCAGACTGTACATACATACACACACACACACACACACTTAGTCGTGTTCATAACAAAAGCCGAGTGCTATTGCTCAGAATCTGTAGCATATGTTTTATTCCCATTCATTGGGAACACTGCACATTATATTCTAAATCAAAACATGAAGAAGAATTTATACATATTTTTAAATTAGTTTAAAGAAAATGAAGATAGATATTTGGATATTTCATTGGGATTTAGCAATTCCTGTGAATCACTAAATTAATTTTTTCTGTATAATCACTGTTTCTGCTTCACAACTTCTGACACCAATGAACAGGTTTTCCAGCCCATAATTTGTCAACTTTTTGCAATTTCTCTGCATTTCTTGTTTTTTTCCTAGAAACAGCATTTTTTATCACCCCACAAGTTTTCTGTCGGATTAAGGTCCGGAGATTTGACTGGCCATGCCTTAACTTTAATTCTGCTTCCTTATTTTGGGTCTTGTTGTTTTAAACATCCACTTCAAGGCCATTTTGTCTTCAGCATAAAGCAACATCAAGTATTATATATGCAAACCGACCTATGATACCTTGTATGTAATAAATAGACATAACACCGTAGTGAAAACATACATATGGTGGTGCCTCCACTACCATTCTTCCCTAGCCTCGGAGTTTACTGTGGCTTGAATTCAGTGTTTGTGGATCATCTGGATAACTGTCAGCAACCGTTGAACCGAAAAAAAAAACTTGATCTTACTTTCATCAGTTCACAATTTTTTTCTCTCCATTTTTTAGGCCAGTTGATGTGTCCTTTAGCAAATTGAATCATCCTCAGAACAACACAATGGGACTTGCCAATATATTAGCTTAACTATATTAGCTTTTCTATTCATCGCAGTACTAACTTCAGACCGTTTTTGATCTCCCTGATCGTTGGCTGAGGCCTTTCCATTCTGGCATTGAAATTATAGTCCTCCTGTCTCTTTCGTTTTCTATTTTAACGCATTGGAGATTATTTTAACTGGGCAGCCTATACTTTTTACACTAAACTATACATTCTCCAATTAACATTTTAATCATGTTATTCTTTTTTTCTGAACAATGTCTGGAATGACCAGTTATTTCAGGTTTTCAGAGAGAAATGCATGTAATACATGTGCTGGCTTCATCCTTAAATAAGGGCCACCTGATTGTCTAATTTTTTCAGATAATGAAGGATCTCACTAATTAAAATTCACAACGCTAATATTAATATAAATTACACATACCAGAATAATGCACATTATGTTTTTACATAATCCATAGATTTAAGTTATGGATGATATAAGTGTAGTCATATGGTTTCCTGACTAAAAGTGTTAGTTTTTTATTAATCTGGTAATCTGTTTAGCTATGGCATGCATATAAACATTAACTGTCGATAAAAGCAACCCTATGCAACAGGGCATATCGTCACTGGCAAAGACAGTTAAATAGAAGGTCTGTCTCCTGTCTAGAGTGGGTGTGTGGAGGTGGATAAGGACAGCATGCCTTGGTTTTTGCTAATGGTCATGAGCCAAAACTGATCTTTTTCTGCCTATTGTACAATTGCCAGTGTCCTTAACCCTGACCACCCCGCTCCTCATAGACAGCCAACAAAACCCATGTGACAGCCATGCATCCCCCATCTGCTGATTACAGCTGATAGGAAATAGCTTATTGATTTTAGAATTTCTAGTAGCAGCAGGCGGTATTGGCAAGTGCATTCTGGTGGAGGAGGCAGATATCAGTGGGTGAGATCTGACCATCCATATTTTTTGCTTGAACTCATGTTACTGTATAATTTGTGTTATTCTCAAGGTGTTATTTGTGTTTGATGGTAAATAAATTTTTATACTGCTTGAGTGTCAATAATAATATAATAATAATAATAATATATGAAATAAATATATTAATAATTACTATTTTAGTGGTTTGGGCACATGTACTTTATGGCAGTCTAAACTTGGCACACTATTTATATGCTCATTCAGCACCATGGACAGATACTCTAGGCAGTTTGACTAAGGCAAATCAGACCTCATCTCTTTTAAAAAATGGGAAGCAGTTAAAATTAGCAAACTCATACTATTCCAACTTTAAGCACATTTTTACTTGCACCGGAGTTGCTAATTTATAATGATCAAAGATTATATGCTTGAATATGTTTTCTTGACAATACAGCAATGGGGTGGAGCAACAGACTGACTCATTATTCTCTAGAATTTTCTCTTCCCTCACCATGACAAGCCCTCAGTCTCACGTCTGCTTATTTGCTTAAGCATCTTGACTTTAGGAAGCACAGAACAAGAGCTGTGCTTTTAAAGCAACAATCAAATCTGTACGTAGAGTGCCAGGACCTAGAACTTTTGTATTTTTTCAAAACACCTGGAAATTAACTGGAAAGTGAAGCACATATGGTTATAAGGAAACCGTAACTAGAACTGTGCAATTAAAAGAAGACCAGTAAATAAATATATCAATTGGTTTAACATGCGTATTAAACTTTATAAAGTATACATTCATGCCCTTCTTTTTATACCTTTTGTTATAAGATGGATATAATCACGAGACTTTGAGAACTTAAATGGGGCAATAAAGATAAAATAAGAGAATGAAAAATGAGGCAAGGAGAGCTCAGTTCACGGAGAGTGCAAACAAAAGTGGCATTTATATACACGTGCACAAACACAAGGAAATGGATGGGAATGTCTAAAATACCAAAAAGTAAACAAACAGACAAAATGTCATGAGCAAGGCTCAAATGCTGCAATTCAAATAAACAAACAAAATTAAAAATAAAAATGTAAAAAAAGAATAAAATATAAAGAAAGAAAGAAAGAAAGGGAGGGGAGACTGTCAAGATGGCAATATAACGTGTGCTTGAAGCAGACTTCTGCCAAAGAGCTATGCATCCAAACACACTGAATTCGGTAGATTAAAGATGTGAAGATGGGGAGTAAGAAAGTCGGACTAAAATTTTATTGCATTCTCTGCCTCAAATTAACTGGGGTTTGACTCCTACCACCTCCTTGCTATTTGGCTCGGTGTATAATCATCCCCAAATATTTCAACAACAATGCGACACAGAGTCTCTCTTTTGATCACCTTAAATAAGCAGAGACTCTGATGCAACTGCTTGTGCTTTATTGGTGCTATAAGCAAATGTACTGTATTTACACTGGATTTCTCTGCTGCTGCATTCAAGCGTAATTCTAACCAGGACGAGCCTCCTTCTCCTTCGGTTGCAATATCTGACCCCTTACAACTCTCTTAGCATACATAAATGTCTATGTAAATTGTAAAATCTGCAGCAATACTGGTCCCAAGTGACTTCTGGGTGTACTTATTTTTTTAACCAAAAAAGGTTGGCCTTAATTCATTCTGTTCAACCCTCAGTCAAGTGCTGAAAAGCAGGCTAGCAAGATAAAGATGGTTAACATTCATATTAGACAATAAAAACACAAGATCCTGTCCAAGTATTTTTCAATATCCCAAGCTTGTGTTTTTTCTGCTGGATAGTCAACACCAGGATCAGCTCTTTATGATGCTTTTAATATGCAAATACACATTTTAATCAATTAAAGAACTAATGACTATATAAAGATACACATGAATCACATTTAGTTACTAAATGACATTTCCTGCACTATAATGTAGCACAAGGTTACTGCATGTGCAGTTCTAAATATAGCTCAACAATTTGCATTTTTCAGAGTGTTTGTACTGAATATCGGCACATACAGAGTTTTATAAATAAACGTTAATATCCAGCCTATCAGCTAGCTGGGTAGCAAACTCGCTATGTTTCAAATATTAATCGCTTCCAGTTGCAGTATATTAACTTCTGTCACCCCAGTCACTTACTGCTCTGCAGGTTTAGAAGTGTTATGTCATTTTTTTGAGTGAGGACAAAAAAGGCTGCCCCACATGTTATATATATATATACATGAAATAATAGCATAGAGTTATAATGTTTTATAATTTAAAGGTGTTTTAGTGTTGTTCTTTCCGTACTGATGTGTGTGGATTTTCTCATGTTCTCACCGTGTTCTTCCCAAAGACATGCATGCTCGGTGAATTTGAGATGTTACATTGTCATTGACTTGTGTATACGATGAAACTTGTTTCCTGTCATTAACATAGACAGCGATGCCGAAGATGGCACTAAGAAATCAATAAACACTGAAACAAATCCCTCTGGATGTTTTTGAGATCATGAGTTGTATATTGTCATAAATTAATAGTGGCAATTTAAAAAAGTATAACATGTATTCTGGTTAGACTGTCAGGTGGAAAAACTCTGGATTTTGCAGTGTGAAGCTTGCATGCTCTTCCTGGGTTCGCACCGGTTTTGCCCGGATGCTCCGGTTTACACCCACATTACGAAAACATGCTTGTTAATTGGTGTCTTTAAAGTGACCCTTAGTGTGTGTTTGTGTTCCCTATGACGGATTGGAATAAATACTGTCTAGAATAAATACAGTAGTAACTGTGTGCTGTAGATACAGTATGTCTAATGTTAAACATGTCAGAAACATTTGGGCTGTGCAGTTATATTATATAGCTACGCAATATTTTCATTGCCTGACACAAATAACCGAGAGAAATAGCAATTCTAAAAAGAACTGAAGGCTTAATGCAATCCTCGTAGCATGCCTGTGTGCAGCCTTTTTCTTGTAACTGAATAAAGGAATGCTTACAATGCCATTGCAGCGATGGATTTCTTGAATTCTCTCTGGAAATTAGTTCGAAGCAGAAATCGTGTATTACTTGGGTTTTTCTAACATGAATTTGTCATACTACTCCTAAATGAGACATTACAGTATGATTTGCAACATGGGTCTATATATAGCTATGGCTATAAAAGGAGATCTGTTATGCTGGGATGGTCATTAATATATTCATATGTACTGTATATGTCCATATCTGTATGTACGTATCCACATAAATGGCCCACCCTATATAATGCAGTAGCTAATGTAAATGTTGTGATCCCAGGGTTAATAGTGATTAAAGGCTATACGGATTTTTCCTGAATAACTTAACACTTGTTAACTCTAGTCCACCGACATTCCACCGACACTTGGATAAACCTCTTAAAGGTCAAATCATTTATTTCATAAGCACTGCCATGACTCCATAGGCGAAACTGTAGCATAAAACGACATACTAAAAAAATTAGTATACTTAGAGAAACCTTCTGTGATATATGTCTATGTGTCTACAAAACCTATATATAGCGCTTCTCAAGATACCAAGAAGGAGAAGTTTTCAGAAAAGATTTAAAGTTTGGAAAATACAGAGTGAATAGAAAGTGGAAGATAGTTAATTGAAAGTGATAAATTTTTGCCACTATGTTTGCACACAGCGGAATTGTTCCTCTGCATTTAACCCATCCATGCAGTGAAACACACAAATACACACACACAGGTGAAGTGAGCACACGTGCCCAGAGCAGTGAGCAGCCAGCACAGCGCCCGGGGAGGAACTGGGGGTTAGGTGCCTTGGCCACTTCAGACATGACTTGTCACTTTTTGGAATAGAACCAGGCACCTTCCGGTCGCAAGGCTGGTTCCTTAACCACAAGTCTATGACTGCCCCCACTCCCCCAATGTACATAGAGCGGGGGAAGCCACACTAAATAATCTGCCACCAAAAGAGGAAAACATAAATCTAGGGACATCAAGCAGGCCAGCATCAGTGGAAATAAGTGACCACAGGGGAGTGTAGGGGGTCAGCAGGTGGGAGAGATAAACCGGGGCCATGCAGGGTTACAAAAGTCAGAAGCATAATTTTATTATGGAACACTTTTTAACAAGGAGCTGAACAGTTGAACTGTTTCAGAAACGGGGAGATGTGGTCATGTGTTCGAGTGGATGTGAGGATCAACATTATAAATTAGTTGCAGTGGACAAATTGTCTTGTTAGCAAGACTGTAAAGCAGCAAATAACAATAGTCCAGCTGAGAAGTAACAAATGCTTGCACCAACACGTCTGCTGTCTGAGCTGAAACAGTTGGCATATACAGTATATTCACATATTTATTTCACATGAAAAACATTAAATCCGTTCCTGGCTTTTTCCAGTATTTTGCTCTATCAGCTGTTCTCTCCGGGCTTGAATTATTATGCAGCAGGTGCCAGGTGCCCTAAGTCCATAATTATGGAATAATAAACTTTTATTTACAAAATTTACAACACGCCGTCTTTTCTGAGTATCATTATTAGAGTTCCCTCTTCATTTTTTACATGCATCATGGATTGAAAAATATAAAAAATATTAATTAAACCTATGGTTCAGAAATTATTGGACCTCCTAAAAAAGTGACGAAGAATATTAGCATTTTAAAAGCCTTTGCATATATAAAATGCTATTTGGGAAAAATTAGTTACTTGTTTATTACATACTATTGATTTGAATTAACTTTAAGTTAAACCTGTAGTTTAGTTTAAAACTGTATTAATTTAGTTTATATAGCTGCATTATCCTAATCAGCATCACAAATCATCACAAATCCTAATCAGTCGTAGGCTTGTGGTTAAGGAACCAGCCTTGCGACCGGAAGGTCCCTGGTTTGATTCCAAGTACTGACAAATCATGGCTGAAGTGCCCTTGGGCAAGGCACCTAACCCCCAGTTGCTCCCCAAGCGCTGTGCTGGCTGCTCACTGCTCCAGGCACGTGTGCTCACTTCACCAGTGTGTGTTAATGTGTGTGTTTCACTGCACGGATGTGTTAAATGCAGAGGACCAATTCGGCTGTGTGCGAAACACAGTGGCAAAATGTACCACTTTCACTTTCGTAAGCTGTCTGCAGCATGAGGAACAGGCAACTAGACAAGGTTTTACTCCCATCAAAAGACACACACTCTCACATATTAAGGGGAATTTAAATACTCAAATTAGTCCTATGCCGGTCTTTGTAGTGCAGGAGGAAACCAAGGCGCCTGGAAAAAACTGGGAGAATAAGCAAACTCCATGCCGAATGTACTGAGTACCTGGACCTTCTAACTGTGAGGCAGCAGCACTACCCATTGCTCCAACATGCTGGAAGAACTTGAGAGCTTACGGAGTGAACATATTTTTTACATATTAAAAACAGAAAAGCAGACCAATACAAACATTAAAATGTACCAGTGCCGGTCTACCAAATATCCTGAAATGCCAAGGAAGATTAGTGGACCAGCACTAACTGCTGTTCAATAATCAATGTAAATGATTGCCTTTGTCTACTGAATACATACATAGGACTGCATGTTGCATTCCATTGTGGAGTCACAATAACATTTCTATAGTTAGTTATCTAGTACAGGCGTGTCATAGTTTAATGAATGCTAAATGTTATGTACTTTAATTTTAAAGACAAAGTAACGTTTATAGCGTTTCAGGTAGATATTTGAAGTTACAAAACACTTAGCAAAGATAGTGGGGAAAACTCAAGGCTGGTGAGAGCTATACTGCAAGTTGAAATATGAATTTATTTGTTATGTGGACATTTTACAACATAAAACTCATAACTAACAAATGCTGTCTATGTTAAATGTATGTACAGTAAAATGGTTTAACATGCATCCTCCAGCTCATGCTGCACCCCATAATTAATTATTATATTCTCCTGTCAAAGCTTGTTTCATCCTTATTTTAGTGGCGTTTGTTTTGAGCTGCTTGCATAGCTCAGTATGTGTGCGCTGCTGGAAAAAGCCAGGGGGTATGTCTCCCAGGGGCTGCAGTACCTAATGGGATGCTTAGTCAGCGGATCACTAATTGTTTATATTGTTTATATATATATATATATATATATATATATATAATCACCTGCCAAAGAAAAGCAACAAATGATTGATTATCCAACAAGCATTATATCAGTAAAACAGATTACAGATATTTGCTGATTTGGTTGTGTAAATGTATGTGGGTGTGTCAAAATAATTATGTTGTGTGAATAGTTACGTCAGTATAATACTCTACATCATTACTCATGGCATTGGAATGCTTCATGCTTTGCATAATTTGCGTATCTTATACTGCTTTCAGGACGAATTAAGATAATTTGTTTAGTAATAACATTCTGTATGTTGTGAATTCAGTAAAACCATTGAAAAATATCTATGCTTGATTTTATTAAAGCAACGCTTACTTACTCATGCATGCACACCCATGCCACACACATCCTCGCACTGCACTTCTATATAAATAGCATATATCATAGGCTGTCATCACTTTGTGATGGTTGGATGCATGGAAGAGTAGGCGTTCTCCAATGCCATCCGTCTCATTTTTCTTTGACAGTCTTGCCATTCATGAGCAATTCCATTCACCATCAACGTTTACCATATTAGTTCATGAGCTGTTCAGAACAATTTCCGGAGGCACATTCTCAGTTTCCTGAATATGTCTTTCTTTCACTTTCTTCAGTGTCCAGGCTTCACATCTTTATCTCACTACTGGCCAGACCACTGTTTTCATCAGTCGTAGCTTGGTGATCGTACTGATTGACATGATTTTCCTTGTCTTTTTCAATGTGATCACCATCGTTTTCCATTCTTGACCTCACTTTACCCGAACAGTCTGTGGCATTTGTTTCTATACATTCCCAAGTATGCGAAAGTGTCCACTTGATCCAAACTTCTGCCTTCTCCCTTGATCTCCCCTGCGTTTTCAGTGTTGGTCATTACTTTTGTTTTAGCTATATTGATCAGCATGTTGGCCGGCACGTTGGCACAGTGGATAGTGCTGTGCCAGACAGCAAGAAGAGCCTGGATTTGAGCCCCAGGTGGGGCGACTCGGAAAATGTCAGTGTGAAGTTTGCATGTTCTCCTTATGTCTCAATCGGAACTCTCTAACCCGCGCCGGGTTTTCTCAGGGTTCTCTGGTTTTCTCCAGTATTCCAAATACATGCATGATAAGTTAATTGGTGTCTCTAAATTGCCCGCTACTATTTGAATGTGTGTGTTTGTTCTATAATGGATTGGTGCCCTGTCTAGGGTTGTTCCTGCCTTCGTGCCCAGAGTTGCCTGCTGGGCACATGCTTCCCCATAACATAAAACTAGGATTACGTGGGTATAGAAAATAAATAAATGAATGATCAGCATGCTATCCCTTGCTGCTTTCTCAGTACAAGACACCAGTTTTGTGTTATAATATGTTGTACACAATATTGCTGTCATTTTAAGAGGGTCTCAAGGGATTCTGGGGTATCAGTGTAATTGTTGTATTACTCTTCTTGCCGTTGTTCAGCTAAGACGCTTTAGTTACAAAATTTCTCCTTATTTGCAGTATGTCACGTAAGTAAGATTACATCTATTCTTTTTGTGATGTGGCCAATAAGACTGTCATCCACTTACCCAAGATTGTTATGGTCCTTCCACCAATTCTGAATCCTCCCATAAATCATTGTAGTCTTTTCCTCATCATTTTTTCCTCATAGAATGTTGAAGAGCTTAGGATCTCTACAAACACATTATGTGAAGAAATGGGTCAAAATAAAATGGGCTACATAACTGAGTTAATTTGCTTTGTCTTTTTTTTTTTGCTTAAAATTGCGATGCATTTTCAATGCATTATTCTTCTGTAAATGGCTTGCATATTAACCTACCGATGGTGTGTGTGTGAGAGAGAGAAAGGGGAAAATAGACTTTGTGGATATATTTCCGCAGCTACTCTTATCTTTTAATAGGTGTCATCCATCAGGAGGTTGCAATTATAAACCCTATATTAGAAAGGTAATGACAGATTTTCCAGCAGACACAAACCTATGTAGGAACAAAAACTGCTTTCCTTCCTTGCTGTGTACAGGTGTTCTTGCTGAAGTAGTAGTCAAATCCATCTCTTCTCACACTTATGGCCCATTTAGTTATAGGTTAATCTTGCCTTCTTTCTGAATGTTTTATAGGAGTGTGTGTGATGGTGCAGTGGTGCCTTATTTCACAGTATAATACATTTATACCTGATTTTCTACACAATTCTGCATCAATTTTCTATTTCATTTCATACACAATTATGGATTTGCAATGTTTGGCTGCACATATGTGCTCAGTGGAATAACACAATCCCTTTTATCACTTGGAATAAAAAAAAAAGAAAAAGACAAATGCTATACTATTCAGTTTGAGATTTTTTAGTTTTATGCTAACTAGCAACGTGAAAAACAGGTGATTAGGTAATACAGTACTTCCTAATGAAGTTGAAACCATTTTTAAACCATAATGAAACCATTTTGAT
>JAOUQV010000034.1:14153120-14165490 GCA_028565295.1 Aspidoras spilotus
GCCTTGTTGTATGGTTTGGAGACAGTGGCACTGACTAAGAGACAGGAAGCAGAGCTAGAAGTGGCAGAGCTTAAGATACTCTATTCATCTTAATTGTATTATTCTATTTTTACTTTATTTTATTTTACTACTGAGATTGTATTAGTTGCATTGTTAATAACAAAGATAAGTAGCAATGTTATAATATTAGTTTTATTTTATAACAATTTTAGATCCCAGTCAAGAATGATTAATTATCAATAAAGAACTGAACTAGACTTTTACTTACTCATTTATATTCTTGCCCTTTCTGAACCTTCTTCCCTCCTCTGATCCACTTTGTCTGATAACATTTTTTTATTGTCATTGACTTGTGATTACTGATTAGAATTTCAGCTTGTGTGAAATGTTTCTGTTTTTTTTGTGTGACTCGAGCTCAAGCATACACAATTTCAACTCTTTACGATTTTCTGTTGCCGTCTTCTCTTTGTTTGTTGCAATTTTACGGGCTCCTCTGCTTCAAAATCTTTATTTTACTATCTTGCTGTACAGATTCCTTTTCATTTCAGTTCTGATCGAAAAGTATTCACAGTCTTCAAACATTTTTTTATCTAAACCAAAAAAAAAACAAAATCGCACCCTGACCTCTGAATATTAAACTACGACCACATATTCAAAGAAGCCCAATTTGCCCCACCGCAAACCTGTCAACTCTGCAAGCAATGCTTTGAGCCTGCATCTTCCTGGAAGTAAGGTTTCATAAGACAAGATTCTTTTATATCTCGCTATACAACTCCTTTATTTGCCATTCGACAGCAACACATTCAAGTCGCACTTGTACTTCATCGATGGAAACACAACTTGTGTCCTCAATCATGTCCGAGATCATAATAAAACAAGTATTATTATGGCTATTATTATTATTATTATCATTATTAGCTACTCCCAGGCATAATCACATGGCGTTTTGCCTTGAGATTGTTTAGCTCATTCCGGTCAAATCATTTTTCCTCTGTCACTGGGCAATGTTTTGCAATAGGACTGTGTGGTAAATGAAGATGTTTCTTATCCCTATTTTTAATGCCTTTATCAAGGTCAAATTCGGGACAACTTGATCTGTAATTAATACGTCAATCAACATTATAACCGTATATTCTCTTGATAT
Source organism: Aspidoras spilotus (assembly GCA_028565295.1). Taxonomy (NCBI): domain Eukaryota; kingdom Metazoa; phylum Chordata; class Actinopteri; order Siluriformes; family Callichthyidae; genus Aspidoras; species Aspidoras spilotus. Next base: position 14,154,265 of record JAOUQV010000034.1, read on the forward strand.
TTAAAAACGGTTTCCTGGGAAATGAAGCAATACTCTCACTAATTATCTATAGGCGGTAAACCTTTATTTAAACTATTTATATAGTAGTATAATTAAGAACATGTAGTTCAGGTTACCTTACAGTCGTTTTTTCATGTGGAATTAAAAGCATGTGCATGTTTTATGGAATACATGTCATTTTTCCATGTGCATGTGGAAGGCAGTTTGAATATTTGAATAAAATTCAAATAGTTGCTTGAAAAAGTCAAAAAGGCAAGTTTGCCTGAAATGATCATGCCTAATATTGATGATATCCTGCATTGGATCAGCTCATTCATAACAGTCATCAAATGCAGGCACCAAATCTTAACCTGCAGTCAAAATAGCCATCCTCAAAGTGTAGGGTACGGGTCACCAACATAGTGCCTACGGGAACCAGGTAGCCCGCAAGGACCCGTTCTAAAAATAGCTCACCATTGTGCCGCATCTAATATTTTGTTGCTATACTAATGCTTGAAAATGACAAAATAAAATAAAAATTATTTTCCATGAAGACCAGCTATCAGGTGCAGTGAAGGTGGGTAAATGATTTACACGCAAAAACATGGCAGTGTAAATTTTCACAGTAAATGGGTTCTTTTTTACCACCGTGAAAAATTTCCTGTGTGTGTTTCATTTGCGGCTCGACTGTGGTGACAGCAAAGCGGCACAATGTTGATAGACATTTCAGAATGCATCACACAAACTAACATGCTTACTACCCACCGGGGCAGTGCACTACGGGTGAGAAAAGCTTAAATACTGGTAGCCCTTGCATTAATCGGTACCCAAGAAGCAGCTCTCACTCGCAAAAAGGTTGGTTACCTCTGTTGTAGAGCATGAATGAAAGAGTGGATACAATGGCAGAAAGTGTGTGTGTGTGTATGTGTGCGAGAGAGAGAGATTGAGAGTGTGAGATGGTTGAAATCCGGCCTGCCCAGCCAGACCAGTTTGCTCACCACTGCTGGAGCTATTCAAATGTAACCGACAGAGACAAAAAAGTAATTAAAAAAATTTGCTCACCCCTTAGAGCCCAGATAAGAATCTTGCCATTATGAACTATTAATGGATGTTCAAAAAGCCGAGCTTCTGACTTCAGTTGGTGTTACAAACACACCAGCACACCTACACACCCTGCTGGAAACCCTGGTTTTACTGCTGGATAAGCGGGAAAATATTAAACGATCCATATAAAACTGACAGCTCAGTGATAATTTCGGGTTATTGGGAAGTCGGACATGAAAAGTAGCGTCAATTGACCTCTTTTAATAACAAAGTATTCACACCCCTTAAGAATTTGCATCTCAAAACAGAGACAGGCAGCTGGGGGTTCATCATATACTCACAGCACATTTACATAGCTTTCCTGCCTGGTTTGACTGCAGAAGATCAGACAAGCACCCAAATGCAAAATTCCTGCATTTCGCGAGTGAGCGTGTGACTGAGGGTTAAAATGATTTTTAAGTTATCAGACAAAACAATTTTTACTCTTCAGTGTGTGCTGACAGTAAACAGCTCATGTGTAAGGTAAAAACACTTCCTGTTTACAAATGTAAAGCAATCTTTACTGGCTCGAACAAGATGATGGTTATAAAATTAGGCTGCAAACCCGCACCGTTACGCTTTCAAGTAGAAATTCCGTTTTAAGCCCTTTTTTAAGGAATCAGTGGAAGGCAGAGTTCCACGAAAGTAATGCCATAAGCCTTGGTGGTTGTCTAAAATCTGTCCCAGTAGCTAGCTAGTCTAACTATTTCCTCTGTGACTGTCCCTAATTTACACCCAACTAATAATAATAATAATAGATAATTTATTGATCCCCTTAGGGAAATTGTTCTCTGAATTTAACCCATCCAGGGCTGAACACCTGGAGGAGCGTGCTGCCCTAAAGAGGTGCACGGGGAGCAGTTGGGGGTTGGGTGCCTTGCTCAACAGCTGACTCATTTGATCACACCAGAATACTGGACCATTCCATTTGATCTAATGTTAATGTGTACATATAAATGTTGTGCTGTGCTTACTGATATAAATCACGTCCTATTAACTCTGACAAATAAATAAATTACAGTTAAATCATTTTAATTTTAATAGTTTAAGTAAAAGAACTGCTTGAACCTTAGGGGAAGGAAAAAACTATGCAGGTATACATTATCAAAGCATGATATGAATTCCATGTTCCTGTTAGTTATTAGAATTCAGACAATTTGATTGTTTCAAGACATTGTAATGCTACATCAGCAGAGACGAAGAACACCTCTGTATATGATTAAAGACAATAAATATGCGGCAAGACATTTTCCACACACTAGGTCACTGCTTATTGTAGCAGGATCATACTGACAATTTGTCCCAACACACATCTGGACAAAATGCAGGGGAAACCATTTCTAAAAGCAGACGAGTGAAAGTGCTACTCCTTCATCCACCACAGACTGTTTTTATTTTACCATACTGAGATAATCTTATAGTCTGATAGAAAAAAGGCACCATTTAACATTACCAGAAGACTCTTTTCCCAGGAACTACAACTTAAATGCTTCTTGGTTGTGTTTAGATGATACTGGTCCTGCCTTCAGCACATGCCCCAAACAACCCAACCCTGCACCGATGTCGAGGAAAGCACACAAGTTGTCAGTTGAGACCTGTCTCTTGGTGGCTAACCACCTACATGACTCATCAGTTTCTCTCTGCCGCAGTACTGACCTTTTCACTGGTGTAAAAAAGTACAGTTACTCTAAAGCTCATCTATATTTTCAACTGATATATAAAAGGTTCTGAAACACATGGGGTTCTGAAACACAGAAGGCTGTATAAGGTTTTAGATTTAAAGTAACAAAAAATATAATTTATTAAGATTTACAGTAAACATTCCACTATCCAGTATATAAACGTTCGTCTATAAATGATCGTTTGTCTTTATATTTTGAAACAGAAACTAATTTTTATTTAAAGCCAAAAACTATATATATATATATATATATATATATATACACACACACACGTGTGTGCGTGTGAATTCTATTCAATATTTTAAATTATATATGAATATAACTGCGCCAGACAGATCCGGGAGGCCCAATGTTTCCATTCATGACAGCACTGAATAAACTACTTCTCTGACACGACTAAGAGGCGTGGTCTGTGTGTTCCACCCTCTTTGCAAGCCTCCAATCAAACACCCGTGCTGATACCTTTAAACGCCCCCGAGTGAGCTGGCAGAAAGTTCGCGTGGAAATGAACCATTTTCACAAAACCATGTACAGGTTGTTTTCCTCCTTTAATAAAGCTTTTCTAAATAAAACAGTAATTTGTAAAGAGTGTAACTGGATTAAAAATGTGACAGACTACCGCATTTTTTTAATTATTTGCCACGGTGACGTACATTCAAATTTATGCTGAAAAATGTGCAAATATGTAAGAAAACAGGGCAGTGGTGAACAATAACAATAATAATAAGCGCTTGGAGAGAGAGAAAGATCCAAGGGTGTTAAGTGCCCTTCGTGTAAAGGTTAGCCAGTGGTTAGCCCTGCAGATGTTTTAGACATAGCTCTGAAGGTCACATAACACTCATTTCCATAACAGACGAGTGATCACATACTATACATATAAAAAAATTAGGAAACATTCTTTAAGTTTCGACAATCTGGTAACGTGTGGGTGAAACCAAACCCATTTGCCATTCTGTAATATATATTCAACTAATGCACAGTGGTCATGACCTGACTAATAAATCGATGGAACTGCAGAAATAGTAGAAAAAAATACAAATACATGTAATCTACCGAGCATAGATAAACTTATAGATAAGCTTATAGATAAACGACACTAATCATGATAAAATCCCTCACCTGAAAAGGTAGTATATTGTTGCCGTTGTCGGTCCTAAAGGCGTTGTCTTCAAGCCAGGGTTTTGGGGTAAGCGGTGCGGCTCTGGGAAACTTCGGCGGGGCTATGACAGTAGTCGGATAGGGCTTCTTCATTGGTGATAAGGGGTTATGAGCCGAAGGCAGGCCAACTCCTACACCAACGACTCTCCGCGGGTCCCGGCCGGCCGGCAGCCCGCTCCAGGGGTTAGAGCCGGAGCTCCACACGGCGTTCTGTTGAGCGCTCCACGCCGAGGTTGAGGTGGACAAGGACGGCGAATTCTTGCTGTTTATCAAGGCCTGGTGGTTATATGCGTTCCGATGAGAAAAAGCAGTCTGGTTTGGGCTGACTGGAGATCGCCTCTGTTGCTGTATATGCTGCTGCTGTGCCGGTGCCAAGCCAATTTGCGGCGAATATCCGCCTCCGAACACCGGGTTGACGTGGTGCGGAAAGTTCTGGAACAGCATGGTGCCGTTCACTGAGGGGATTCCTTGGTAAAAACTATCGTCCACCGTGTTCGCCGTCCCTGATGACCAAGTGCTGGCGAATGACGGAGATAAGGAGTTGCCACCGGTTTCCGGAAAGCCCAGGCTCGGCAGGATTGGCGACTCCATTGCTACCTTCTCCTTGCTGATTTGGACCGAAGGCGCTTGGCTGTTCCCGCTCGACGGGCTGCTGTCTTCAGAGCTCGCCGGCTCGGACGCTAAAGGAGTCGGCGTGGAAGGAGTATCGAGGTTCGTTGTGTCTTGCTGCAGCAGGTGGTGAGGCTGCGCTTTGCTTTTGTCCATCAGTAAATCATCCTGCATGGTTTGCTGAGCTACAAGAGGGAGAAACAGAGACGAGTTATTATTGAGGATATCGTACACCACATTCGTTGGACTGCTACGGTGCTTTGACGACGAAAACGACGCGAGTGGGAGACTGTTATAGCTGCCGCTATTGCTGAGGAGAGCCGACTGTAAAGCGAACCCGTAATCACCCATTTAGCGCAAACTGGCGGCGTTACTGCACAGACTGTATCCTTAACCCGTGTCAACACACACTCACACACACATGTACTGATCCAAATGTGAATAAAGAAAAAAAAGCTTTGAAGACACTAATATTCACCGATATTTTTCGCCACGTCTCTTTCTTTCCTCTCACCGGAACCCCAGACTGCAATGTGAAAGTGATTCTTGTTCCTGTTTTTTGCCCGACGCCCCGCCCACTCTGATTATATTTGCATACGTCAATAAATACTGCCGTGTCCTTCAGCAAGGTTAAAGGGGACGCGCTACAATGTACTCAAATATTAGAGTATTAAATATTTTTATTTAAATGTAGGACTTGTATATCATCCTGCTATATAGAACATATAGATATATAGAATACTATGGATTTGGTTATCTGCATAGATTACATCCTTATTATAAGAATTACGCATGATCACAATTAACATTGCTAAGAAATAAAGCTTTACATTAGTTCGAACAATTATCTCATTAATCACTGGAATAGGCTTTTGGAACAGAAGATGTCCACACATTATTCATTCTACAACATGTCCATAAAGACAGGAAGCCATGAGAGTAGGTTTAGGTATTGTTGATTTTATATATTTTTTTATTTCTAACACACATATGTTTTCGCCCTTACACTTATGTGTGTTCTCTGCTTCTGTTTCATGTTTTTATGAAGGTTGCGTACTGACGTCTCGAGAATCCTGTATGTTAGCAGCGCTGCCCTGTCTTCTTCTCCGGCTTATATACATATACACATACATACATACATACATACATGCGTACAAAAAAAAAGTACGCTTTGGCTCAGCAACTCTGGGCGCTAGGCCACTCCATCGTTGGACAGACACACACGGGCACTTTAGAAACACCAGTTAACCTAATGTTGTTGGAATATGTGGGAGGAAAGGGACAAAGGTAGATCTCCAGACGATTTTGTGAGTATTCCGCCAGTGAAAATTATGCATAGAGATGTGTGTTATTTGGAAAGAGGAAATAATAAAGCGTGTAAATTTCTCATACAAGATACAGTGCAGTAGCTGACCAAAAATAAACCGAAGACGTCTAGGCTAAGCCAAAACAAAAGGAAACCTATCGAGTATGATGTTATATTATTGTGCAGATTAAAATATAACTGTAGGATCATCAAGTTGGCCAAGTGCGCTCTGCGACAATAATAGTTCTGGCCCAGGATAAACTTAAAGCATAAAAACATATAAGGAGCGAAGGTTTGATACGTTTTTTATGTAAAACGAACATCTTAATCATCGCATGCCATTTGCTGCACATTTAACTTTAACTGCCCTACTCAAGGACATCAATGATCACTAATAGGCTACAGCGCGCACGCACCCACGCACACGCGGATGTACACGTTTTGAGCTATACAAGGGTATGGCCTTTGCGTCAGCGTTTCTATGTCTCCATACAAACATAAACTGTGAATTCAGTCGGTAGGGAGATGTCTATAATGCATCCTGCTGCACTACTGTATTAATCCTCTAGTAAACCGACAGCCAGCTACAAACATATGCTACGATTAAACTACATGCACGCTTTATTTTTTTTTAAACTACCATTTTGAACTACACAAACCAGACTTTACCTTGTCGTTCACTTTTTTAGATTCTGTAAATAAAGCTATTTCTGTTTGCCTCGTATGCTTAAGGATAATGCCAAACCAGCTACTTTCTACACCGAGCACGAGTCAGCACTTGCCCCAAACAGCTGATTGACTGCGGCGCATGGACGGCACACAGGCGCATTATGGGAAATGTAGGTTTTACCCGTCTTTAATCTTAACCAGAAGTGTAAACGATTAGAGACTTTAAGTAGCGTTGTCTTTAAATAGTGAGTTAACGAAATCATTGAATAGTTTCCATAATGATATTGCCTACAATTCAGTGTATTCAAATTTAATCAATTTAAATCTAGAGTGTTTCCTGTTTAGTTGGACATTACTTGTGGGCATTAGAACATATATATATACACACACGTTCTTTACAAAACATATATTCTATTATTTTCATTCATTATAATTCAGATTCTATAACTATTTGTGTTATTTGAGTTCTCAATCATCAAAGCTTTCCACTTCATGTCCTCATACCGTGAATGACAGTATGTGACAATGCAAATGTAATTTACCAATAGCTCATGCTGAACACTTATAACTCACCTAAACATTATACAATGAAGAAACTTTTAAAAATAGAACCGAAATTACACATTTCACGTATCTTAATAACATAAAATATTTACAATCCGTTTTGAATAAATACAGCATAAATGATGAATGTGCGTACGCGAATATAAAGATAGACTACTTAAATTGTGACACATGATCATTGCACAAAAACAAGCAATTGCTTGGCGCAAAATTATTTTAAGTATTTTATAGCCATATGTTTTCACGTTTCCACTCTTTGCCAAGTATTTCCCGGTTCAGTCTCGCTTGCTTTCTCTGTGTTAAAATGCAATGTTTCCGCTATATGTAAGTGGAAGTGTACTATGATTAGAATACATACCCCAGAATACTTCACGTGCTAGTTCCACGCGCCGTGTTATGATTTGTTGACGCATGCGCAGTACCTCTCCTAGTGAGCGCGGTCAGGAGCTGTAAATGGAGTCTAGCGGTCATACTGACGCGAGTACGCAACCGAGAACATTAGTAATATTAGTTGTGTGATGTGAGAACGTTATTTCCTGAGAATTAGTGTTAGTTGTTTGTGTGTCGTATACTATCTTAGATTAGTGTCGTGTGATCAGTTACAGCTAGTTAGCTAGCATAACTGCTACTGTTTAGTTATCGAGGATTGTCGTTCACCTCAAGGCCTGGGGTTAGTTTATATTAGCATCCGCTAATTGCAGTTTGATATAACGAAATTCTTGCGAGGACGGAGAACCCGGCATGGCAGACGATAACGCCGTTGTAATGCAGCAAATGTTGGACAGGTATGTGAATTAACCAGGTTAATTAAGGCTTTAAAACAATGTCTCAGTCAACGTCACCTATTCGGTTAGCATGTTAGCACACAACACAGTTTGCTAAAGCAGTGCGCAGGACCTAACTGAATGTCTAGCCTCAGATTATATACAAGAGAAATAATCTGTTTAGCTGCTAGTGTTATACAGAACACTTTCATATATATATATATATATATATATATATATATATACACACACACACGCACATATATATATTTGGAATATTGCTAACTAACTGTATTAGATATCATCACCATCATAAGTGCATACAGCTCAGTGTAAAAGTTTTCACACTTAAGACAAACAGGTGGCTATTAATAAAATAAACATGAACAATACATTTACGTGTGCAGAATTAAACTGATGTTTATTTGAGAGAATCGTATATATTTAAAAACTGTGTGTTATTTGTGCCAATTTTGATCGTTAAATATTTGATTGTATACATATTTAGTACTGCACGGTGATGCAGTGTCGCATCACAACACCGGGGTCTATTCCGGGATGGGGCGACCTGGTTAATTTCTGTGTAGCGTTTGCATGTTCTCCCCGTGGGCTTTCTCCGGGTTCTTCTCGTTTTATCCACTTTCCTCCACAGGCATGCACGCGAGGTAAATTGGAGGCGCTAAATTGCCCAGTCCTAAGGGTGAGGGTTGCATCGAGAAGGGCATCTGGCGTAAAACGTGCCAAATTGACAATGCTAGTTACTCTCTGTGGCTAGCCCTGGTGGCAGGAAAAAAAGAAGGAAAAAAATATAAATATCTTGGATGTGGCACATATCTTGGAGGGTTGCACAGGGGGTAGTGCTGTCACCTCACAGCAAGAAGGACCCAGGTTTAATTCCCGCGTGGGGCAAGTCGGGAAATTACTGTGTGACTTTAAATGTTCTCTCTGTGTTTGCGTGGTTTCCTCCAGCTGCTTTAGTTTCCTCCAGCATTTAAAAGACATGCATGTTAATTGTTGTGTGTCTCTAAAGTGCCCCATAGTTTGTGTGTGTGTGTGTGTGTGTGTGTGTGTGTGAGACTGTGTGGGCACCGGCTGGCCTGTGAAAAATGAAAAAATATTGTGGTTAAAATAATTTTTTTTAAGTTATGTAAAATGTTATTCTGTACATGTAAAGTTTTAGAATAAATAAAAAAAAGATTGTGTTTAAAGATGTTTATGCCACTTTTCAGATTTTCTGTATAATTATTACATGTTTGGATCTATTTCAGTGATATACAGGCCACCATCTTCTTGTATGTCTTGTTATAGCCTTGTAAAGTGCCATTGTTATATCTCCAGGGCTGAGGGACAATACTGACCTCTTTTATATACATTCCTCTTTTTTCATACCGGACCACTCAGTATGTATATTGTAAATCTGTCTGTAAATATACGGCTGAAACGTCTTTTTTAGGCTTTCTAACACATGCTCATCATAAATCTTCCAGTTGGGGTCAAGTGGAAGGTCTTAATTTTCTCAAATAGTTTTTTCATTACACGTTTGAGATGCACAGCTTTCACTGTGTAAGCAAATCTGTCTCATCAGCCGTAGAATTTTAAAAGCAATTGAATTTCTTTATTACATTTTTTTTTGTATCTTTATTAATTTATTAAAATAACTTTTTCTCATTTAAATTTTTTTACCTATTAATTTAATTACTGGATTTTTATTCATTCTCAATATATTCTGTAGCAACGAGCAGTTCTTCTCACCTAGAACCAACTGCAGGTCATAGAGGAAAGTAGTTGATGGTAATGCACCTTTTTAGTTGGTCTGCAATGCTAAGCACAGCTAATCAGGTGCAGGGGGAATAATGGTGTTGAATGCTAAACTAAAGTCTATAAACAGCATTTAAACATATACATCCTTATTGTCCAGGTGGGTGAGTGCCAGCTGAAGGGTGGTGGCTCTGGTGTCAATTATACGCAAACTGCATAGTCTTGCTATGCCCTTGATGAGCCTCTCGAAGTACTCTGTGATGGTAGGCATGAATGTAATGCATTGAGGCAGGACACAGAAGATTTCTTGGGCACAGGGATGATGGTGGTGGCCTTGTTGGAACAACAGTGTGGCTCAGAATTGTTAAAGATGTTGATAAAGACCTCCGCTAGTTGGTCTGCAAAGATTTTTGGGAACGCCGCCAGGAATGTTGTCTGTTCCAGCAGCTTTTTGTGGATTGACTCTGTGTAGTGTATTTCTTACTTCAGCTTTAGTAAAGGACAGCAGCTGGTCGCTGGAAGAAGTGGTGGACTTTGCGTGCATAGAAGTTGTTCAGCGCATCAGGGAGTAAGACATCACTTTTCACAAACGTGTTGTCTTTTGTAGCTGTCTGGATGCCTTGCCACATGCACCATGCGTCTCCATGACCTTTTCTTTTCGTAAATCCTGTCCTTGTTTTGTCATAAGCTGCACCTGTTCTACTATTTTTGAATAGCATTTTTATGAATGAGGTTGGGCACTTTGTAGTCTTCAGAGACATGTTTCTCGTTCTGCAGTTTTTATGCTGTGAAAATCTGTACATCCCACATGAATTGGTAGAAATGCACTTTATAAAGATCACACTAATATATTTTTTCGGTTATGTTTGTCAAACCTGTACAGCGTTAACATAAGCTTAATTTAGACAGAGTTTAATATTGTAGGCAAAACAGTTTAAGGTCACCTTTACTGGCACCTACCTCCATCATTCAGACAAGGTCATTCACGTTTGGCCAGCTCTGGGGCGATTTTAAGCACTTTTTGCATTTTTGAGCACCCGTTTGTGCTCTTGTGAATATTTTGTCTCGTTTATATCAACAATTAGATCATTTTTTTTATCGAGTAAGGAATAATGCATTAATCTAAAAGGCACTGACACTATACATAATGTTTCATAAATGCAATTCCTCCCAGAAAACATCACCATATCAACCATAACAGATACATTTTTTCCCTATTGTTATTTATACTACTATTACTTCTTTTAGCCTCTTCCTTAATCAGGGGTCGCCACAACAAATCAATCTTTTAGACCTCACTCTGTCTTCTGCAACTTCTTATTTTATACCTGCAACTACCTGCATGTCTACATTGACCACATCTATATATCTTTTCTTTGGTCTTCCTTTCTGCCTCCTACCTGGCAACACCATCTCTAACAACCTCCTACCAAAATATCCACTATCCCTCCTTTGTACATGTCCAAACCATCTCAGTCTGCCAACCAACTTTCTCCAACCAACCTGTGCCGTCTCTCTGATGTTCTCAATCCTAATCCTGTCCATCCTGGTCACTCCTTATGAGAACCTTAACATCCTAAGATCTGCCACTTCTAGCTCTGCTTCCTGTCTCTTAGTCAGTGCCACTGTCTCCAAACCATACAACAAGGCTGGT
>JAOUQV010000034.1:14227045-14241075 GCA_028565295.1 Aspidoras spilotus
CACCAGGCTTGTCCAATTTAGCCATGAAACCTCCCACACTAAAATGACTGGTGTTTCAGTTTCATTGTCTAACCCCTGTACATCATTGCGCTCTTATTTGTACAGACTGAACACTGCTTACTCTGTGCTGAAAGAAGGATGGATCGAGGTACTTGTCAAAACGGTTTTCAAATTTCACATCAGACTTTTTCCACTTCACCTAGTAAAGAAAAATGGGAGAAGTTTGTTTAATGTTTGAATTTTTTTTGCCACAGTGAGTCACTCACTCATTATGATCTGGCAGGTTTTATTCCGGATGCCCTTCCTGATGCAACCCTTACCTGTTCAGACTTAGGATTGGACAAATATCAATGTTTAATGCTATGACTATGCCATGTGACTATGACTTTAATGCTTTGACTTTTAATGCTATGACTATGCCATGGTATATAAATTACAGGAAAATGCAAAAGTAATATTAAATATTAATTACAAATATTAGGTAATTGTATTACTTTATTATCTAGACATTAAGCTTGTTAATGGTTCGGTGGTCAGGCCATTAGAATGTTTTTATCCCTTAGAAAACCATTAGAGAACTTTATTCTCTATGAGCGCGTCTATTAACTGTATTCGGTTCTTTATCTTTTCCTTCTGCGAGTACTCTTCATTCATTCATTTTCTTCCACTTAATCCGCAAGAAGTCACACCTTGCCCACCCGGCAGCTCTGGTCACAAGGGCAGGACCCTAGAGTGGGTTCCAATCCATCATAGGGCACATACGCACACAGTTACATGGGCCACTTTAAAGACGCCTAGTAACCTAGCATGCGCGTTTTGGAATGTGATGGGAACCGGAAAACCAGGAGAAAACCCGCACGAACACAGGGGAAAAACATGCAATCTCCACACAGAAATTTCCAGAGTTGTCCCACCCGGAGATCGAACCCGGTCTTTCTTGGGGTGAGGTGACAGCACTACCACCGTGCCTTGTGAGTAATCTAAAGGTTCTACAGGTTAACACATTTTTCAAGGTTTGTAGAGTGGTGCTTGACAGTTTGTGAGCCCTTATCATCAGATAAATGACCAAGTATAATATTTTAACAGGGTTATTACAGGCGTTAATGACTAAAATGTGAAACTCATGATGTTTTAGTTTATATTTATACAGAAATATAGACAATTCTAAAGGTTTCAAGCACCACAGTAAGGTATTTTCTTTTATCCTCAACAGAACATTGTGTGACTCTCGCTATACAAGTCACATATACAGTGAAGAACATTCGCTAGTGATACAGAATTGAGTGTATTAGTGGAGTAAAGGTACTCACTGAATAAGACATAGCAATTCTTGTGTTTGGGACAAGCTTGACTTTGCCCTCGCTGGTCAAGTTAACATCCACAATTCTGTTACCATTGAAGCCAATTTCCAGCTTTTTGTAAGTCCAAAGGTAATGGTCTTCGCCATTCTCATCTGCCTCACCAACAATCCCTAGAATGCATTAAATAAAGTGTTTCAAATCAGATATTTATTGGGAGACTACTACAGTTATTTGATCAGTACTTTATTAGGAGACTGCTACAGTTAATCAATTGCTGAAGCGTATTAAAAATATATATATTTAAAAGATCAAAAATATTTTACATAGTTCCCTTAAAAATACATTTACAAATAAAACCAGAAAAGACCAGATAAGAGCTCACTGATCTTAGCACTAATGAGTCCCAATACTTTTTATAAAGGAATGCATAGCACATCATTCCTGGACTTCTCACCCCAGATTGGCAGGTCATCGATGTACATTTGGTACCAGTAGTGATTCTTGATGGCATAAACAAAGGCGTCTCTTTTAGCTTTATCCAGTTCAATTTCGCAGTACGTCGTCTGCATCACTTCGTCTGTAAAGAAGAAATTTTTGTCTAAAATTACAAACTTCAGTTCAATTCACTTTTATTTATATAATGCATTTTACAATAAAACATTGTCACAATGCAGCTCGACAGGAGCAGGGAAAAACTCCCCGAGATGATAAAAGGAAGAAACCTTGAAAGGAGCAAACTCAGAAGGGAATCCCATCCTCTTTTGGGTTATAACAAATTAAAAACCGAAAGAGTCTGTGATTGACTATTTTAGTCCCTGCTCACTTGCAGGGTTAAAGCAAGCCAAGTAGGCGCTAAATCGTGACATGTAAACGTTAAAAAGGTGCTGATTGGCCAAAGCTAATACAGACATATAGCAGAAACTAGCTGCGGTACCATACAATTAAAATTTCACACCGGAAGCTGTCTATTAATGATTTTTCTCTCTCCTTTTGGATCCACAGTAATTAAGCCTGCTGTGGACAGAAACGAGCAGGCGACAGGGAGAAGAGGTGTGTGTGTGTGTGTGTATATAGATTGAGCTCTGCAATTTATAAAATGAAAAGTATCTTTGGAAACAGAAATAAAAGAAGACCAAGATGAGACATTATCTGTGTCTGCAGTGTTATAACAGACATTTGTAAATATCTGTATGCAATTGAATTTACATTTGTTATTAAAAGTGGTGCAACAAGGAACCTGATGATGTTTCCAGATCTGTCCGAGCTCCTGAGTAGGCAGCAGTGTTGAGAAAATATAAAGAAACTGAATATAGATGTAGCGACAGTGTTTGGCAACCCCAGTGGGTTTCAGTAGTATGCATATTCGACCAAACTGGAACTCTGTGGTGTACAAGTACTACAATACCCAGGTGACGTACTAGTCTAGTCAGATTTTTATAGTATACAGAGGAGCTATCTATGCACCGTGGCCAGAAAGCAGTACAAAAAAGGTGACCGGTGGACAATGCAATAAGGGAGAAAGCTGGCAACACAGAGTATAAATATGATAAGAATAGATAGGAATTGTAAATATTTATATACACCATTTTGCCAAAAGTATTTGCTCACCTATCCAAATGCTCAGATTCATGTTTTCCAAATCACTTCCATGGCCACAGGTGTATAAAATCAAGCACCTAGGCATGCAGACTGTTTTTACAAACATTCGTGAAAGAAGGGGTCGCTTCCAGAAGCTTAGTGAATTACAGCGTGGAACTGTGATAGGATGCCACTAGTGCAATGAATCCAGACGTGAAATGTCCTCAGTCCTAAATATACCACAGTCAACTGTATTATAAGATAACGGAAGTGTATGGGAACAACAGCAACTCAGTCACGAAGCGGTGGGCGGGCCACATATACCGACGGAGTGGGGTCAGAGGATGCTGATGCGCATAGTGCGAAGAGGTTGCCAATTTTCTGCAGAGTCAATCTCTACAGACCTCCAAAACCTCATGTGGCCTTTATGGAATGAGTTTCCATGGTCGAGCAGATACATACGAGAGTCAAGGCAGGCGAGCGAATACTTTTGGCAATATAGTGTATCGGCAATATATATTTTCTAAATACTTTTATGTTGTGAATGAAAATATTTATAAAATACTTTTATTTAAAACATAAATGAAAATATTTTCGGAATTCTGTACAATGTGAATTTTATTTCTGTGTTCCTTAAAGCTTACAGGTTTTAATATGATTTATCGAGGGTTAAGTCAGTGTCTCAATACATAAGAGAACATATCTATTTTTTATTAGTTTAATGACTGAGTAATAATAGAAATGTTGGTCTTTTTTTAACTTTTGGCCCTTCAAATTCTTTGGGTATTTTGCCCCCCCACATATATGCATGCTAGAGGGTTTTAAGCACAAACAGGTAAAGGTTTTGTTTTCAAACTGCAATTTTGTTAGAATTTATGCAGAAGTGCCACATTTCTGTGATCAATTCATGTGTTTCGATCGCTAGTCAAGGCGAGTGTGTTAATGTACAAAAACCAGGCTTACCTCTAAACTTGATATCCAGGCCACTGAACTCTAGTTCGACTCCCTGCAGAGCTTCACCCAGTGTCTCATGATAGTGGCTGATGGTCCTTTTGGTGCCCGCACAGAAAGGAAGGGAGAAATATTTATATGTCTCCTGTCTGTTGTGATATGGCCCAACTGTGTTCATCCATAGAACCACCTCCTCTTTGTCGTCATACTGAAAAATAAAACAAAAAAAACAGGCAGTTTTTATATACACAGCCATGAAAACCTTTAGCAGGGTAACACCTACCAAAGACATTCACCAAGCAATCATGAATAAACCTACACTGTTACCTTAATTGCTAGTCCATTAACCTCATAGATACTTGTCAACAACTCTGGACGCAAAGCCAGAAACAGCACTAGATAGGGCACTACTCCATCATAGGGCACGTTCACACACTAAAGGCTACTTTAGGGACACCAATTAACCTAACATGCATGTCTTGTACTGCCAGAGGAAACCCTCACTAACGCATGAAGTTAAGCACACAAAATTTTTTTTTTCAAGTCAAACCACCAGGAAGTTCTTGCAACGGATCATTGCCTCTTTTTTAGGAACTGTAAAATGTTAATATATTAAATAGAAAGTTTTTTTTCCTTTGGATAGAATGGATTGAATTACATTTGGATAAAAAGACCTTTTTTTCCCCATGATGCCATTTCAGTTTGTTGATTTCACCATAGCACTTTACATCATGGAGGCTGAAAGCTAACATCAATCCAGATTTAATATTGGTTAGGCCACGCCATCACTGTCTTTTACATACGCACACAGACACGAAGACAGTGCTGTTTGACTACTTTCAAGTTCTAGAGTACATTATTCTACTGAAGCAATAAGCAGTTGCACCCCTTTGACAAACAATTTGGGAAGAATGTCAAACACATACGTCAGACTGACACACCTACAAGAGTTTGAAGACTTGGCACAACGTCTGTAGCTCACTTGGATTTATATAAATCGTTCAACATCCCACCATCAAGACCAATGGGAGTGAAAATAAGGAGACATGTAGATATTTTCAGCATTTGGTAGACAAATGCTTGCAGAATGATCAGTAATGTTGCCGGTGCATGTCTGTAATGATTGTGCTCAATTTGAATGGCATTTACTGCTGCAACTCAATAAATTAGAATACCATCAAGAAGTTTATTTATTTCAGTAATTCCATACACAGTGAAACACACACATTATATAGATTCATTACAAACACAGTTATCTACTTCTAGTGTTTATTTCTGTTAATGTTGATGATTATTGCTTACACACAATGAAAACCCAACATCATTATCTCAGAAAATTTAAATATTGTATAAAACCAACTGAAACAATGATTTCTAATAGCAGATAGTGTCCTACTGACAAGTATGTACAGTAAATGCACTCAAAACTTGGTCAGGGTGGCTTTTGCACAAATTACTGCATCAGTGCGGCACAGCATGGGGGAGATCAGCTTGTGGCACTGTTAAGGTGTTAAGGAAAACCCAGGCTGCCTTCATCTCGTCTGCATTGTTGAATCTGGTGCCTCATCTACCTCTTGACAATACCCCATAGATTCTCCATGGGATTTAGGTCAGGCGAGTTTTCTGGCCAATCAAGCACAGTGATACTGTGGTTATTAAAGCAGGTACTGGTTCTTTTTTTCCAGTGTGGACAAGTGCAAAGTCCTGCTGGACAATGAAATTTTCATCTCCAAAAAGGTTGTCGGCGGAGGGAAGCATGAAGTGCTCAAAAATTTCCTGGTAGATGGCTGCATTGACTTTGGTCTTGATATAACACAGTGGACCTACACCGGTAGATGACCTGACTCTCCAAACCATCACCGAATGTGTAAACTTCACACTAGACCTCAAACAGTTGGGGTTGTGTACCTCTCCACTATTCATCCAGACTCTGGGACCTTGATTTCCAAATGAAATGCAAAATTTACTTTCAACTAAAAACAAAACACTGGACACTGAGCAACAGTCCAGTTCTTTTTCTCCTTGGCCCAGCTAAGATAGTTCTGGCATTGTCTGTTGGTCATGAGTGGCTTGATACAAGGAATACGACAGTTGTAGCGCATGTCCTGGATGTGTGATAGCTCTTGAAGCACTGACTCCAGCAGCAGTCCACTCCTTGTCAATCGCCCTTAAATTTTTAAATGACCATTTCTTGAGAATCCTTTTAAGACTGGGGTTATCCCGGTTGCTTGTGAACCTTTTTCTACCACACTTTTTTCCTTTCACTCAACTTTCCATTAATATTCTTGGATACAGCACTCTGTGAACAGCCAGCTTCTTTAGAACAGCAGCTTCTTTAGCAATGGCCTTCTGTGGCATAACCTCCTTGTAGAGTGTGTAAATGACTGCCAGTGTCTTCCACATGATTGTGTAGCCTACTGAACCAGAATAAGGGACAATTTTTAAACTTTTAGCAAAACAGGTGTTTAGTGTTAAATATAAAAATTTTCTGAGATAATAATTTTGGGTTTTCATTGGCTGTAAGTCGATCATCGACAATATCAGAAATAAACACTAGAAATAGATCACTGTTTGTAATGAATCTATATAATGTTTGTACTGGAGTACTGAAATAAATTAACTTTGATGATATTTTAATTTATTGAGATGCACCTGTAAGGTGACATAGGCATCACCCAGAAGTATCCATGTGTACCATCTCCCTCCCCCCAAAAAATGATTGCAATGACATTTCTTATATCATTTTGTTACTGTATATGGTTGTGGCTGTTCATTCTCCCACTTTTTTAGGAGGTCACATGCACAAATAATTAATTAAAAACACCTGGATATTAGTTATAAGTTTTGTATTAACTACAGAACACAGATGCCTGGAAACAGACTCCACAATGTGGCAAACATCCTGTATACGCATGTATTTACTTAATCACCACATTTGAAAAATATTGCGATAATATCGGTAATCAATCACAGTGAGAAATTGTATAGATTCATCTCTAGTAAATACACCAGAAAAACCACAAGCATTAATGTCAAGAGAATTAACCTGGGGGGAAAAAAACAGACCCAGGCCATACTTCCTCCATCAAATTTGACCCCAAGCTATGGATAACAGTATGTAGCATTTTCATGGTATCCACCAAACTTAGTTTCATCCATCAAACTGCTAGGTAGTGAAGCATAATTCATAACTCCAGAGAAAATATTACCACTACTACAGAGCTACAGGATACAGGTTTTATACCTGTCCAACTGAGGTTTCACTATAAGCACAGTAATCATGGGGCGCAGCCATGAAAACATGCCATGGAGCACAGATCTTGTACCGATGTCGCTTCCAGAAGAAATGTGATGCAAGGAAGGATGAGTTTGCATGCTGATTTCGACTGAGCTGCTGTTGCTGCTAGTCACTTATCTTTTGCAATAACACGATAGATGATTAGGGCATATCCAGCAGGGGCAAAAGTTGCAAAAAAGTCTAGAATTTAAAAACGTTTACGACAGTGCCACGTTTATAATCATTTAGACACAGTGTTTACTATGGAGATTTTATGGCTATGTATTTGCATTTTATATTCACTGGTAGTAGAATGTATTG
The DNA here is from genome assembly GCA_028565295.1 of Aspidoras spilotus. Lineage (NCBI taxonomy): Eukaryota > Metazoa > Chordata > Actinopteri > Siluriformes > Callichthyidae > Aspidoras > Aspidoras spilotus. Next base: position 14,234,474 of record JAOUQV010000034.1, read on the forward strand.
CTGAGAAGACTGAACACAATAATTAGACATGTCCATGAAGAATAATTTTATGTAATACAGGAAAAATTCTTAGACTCAGATCTACCCGGCCGTATGCAAATAATTAATCACGCCTTGACACAAGGTATGATTATTGCCAGACTGGTTAAATCTGAACATCATTTAAATACAACCTGTTTGGCAATGTAATTAAAATGTCTCAAATAGCAGCACATGATGCCACATACTAATGATCTGAATACAGTATGTAAAGGGTAAGAAAGCCATTACTAATACAAAACCACAGTGTGAGTGCAGTGTGAGTGCAGTATGAATGCACAAGTGCAAGATTAATGGAACCATGAATTCTGTTTTTGGTCAAAAGAATTCCCAGCGTGTTCTGTATGTTTGTATAAGAAGCAATTATTATATTATATATGATAATAAATCTTTAACAAATACAATTGTTTAAAAGAAACAAGAAAATGAAAGGTGGAAGGTAGAAAGCAGCACTGTAGGCTGGATGTGTGTATTAGAAACAACACTAAATACTGTATCTCAGAATCATCCTCTGAAAAGTGCAGGTGCACTGATTATTAACACCTGGCATGTGGCACATGAGGAAATCTTTACCAGCTGCGGGAAAACATAGCGGCTTGAGCTCACTGGGTTTCATTTTGGTTGTCATCAGAAAAAGCATAAAAAGGGATTACAGGCTGTAGGAATGACCTTTCAAAAAGCGGCTGTAGACATTCAATATATAAAAGTACTGTTCATTTTGGTGTTCTAGACTTGGGGTGTTGGGTCACAGGACGGCTAATCAGCTAAGCGGGGCGTTAAACTCAGTGGCCTCAATATTCCAAGAAATGAGCACATCTACAATCACTTCTGTTTTGGCAATGAGCCAATGTTACACAATTGTAAGTGGCAAAAGTATGTGAACCTTTGCATTCAGTGTCTGGTGTCACCCTCCTTTGCAGAAATAAACGCAACTACAGTAAACGTTTCCGGTAACTGTTAATCAGTACTACACACAGACTTGGAGAAATTTTAGATCGTAGGTCCATACAGAACAGCTTCAACTCTGAAATGTTGGTGGGTTTCCTCAAATTAACTGCTTGCTTCTGGTCCTTCCACAAGATTTCGGCTGGATTAAGCCCACAACCTTTAAATACTGAATATTACGTCAATGCATCTGTACACTAGGCGGTTCAGGCTGTATTAGCTGTGCAAATCTGAATAAAATTATTATAAATACAATGCATGTATGTGTCATCTTGCACATCATCGCTAACAGTCCCTTTGTAGAGCACACAGATGTTGGTTCTGGACGATTAAATAAAGACGATTAAATGGAACAAAAGAAGACATTCCTCCATGTTTCTGTGTTACACCGTTCCTTTGCTTCTACACATTTCTATACATCAGCGCCCGTTTCAGGGTGAGGAACAGCACATGTACGTAATGAAAATAAGGGACAAGTGCTGTCACTTTGTTATTATAAAACAGCCAAACAAGAATCAGTTTAGGTTTAAATACGTTACTCATGGCTTACTTGAACACACTAGATACTGTACACACAGGAGACTGGTTGTTGTAAGAATATTTAAAAATGGGTTCAAATGGCATAAATTGAAGAAATATTAGTTGCCTTCAGCAAGTATGAAAATGATTTGTACTTTTCAGGCTGAATCTAATTATTAGCTTGCTCTGAAAGCAAAAAAGACTGCATCATACACAATGAGCAAAATAGGGTTTCAGGGTTAGCCGAAATATTCAAACCAGTTACACAGGTATTGCGGTGCAGAACATACCTGAACAGAGACTGAGGCTTTTCAGCATCTGGAAAAAACAACTAACAGAGATTTAGAGAATTTTGTGATTACCAATGACCAGTGTGATTACCAGTCCAGATCCTGGCACCATTATGAACCACTGTATCTGATCTCAGTGTGTAAAGGTCAAAGATGGAAACTGCTATGCATGGTCATCAAGCCCATGGGTGGTACCGTTTGAGGAAATGCCATGCTCATTTTGATAAACAGAAAGAGAACTTTGCAAAATCATTGTCACATAAGACATTCTGCATTACAGCAAGACATGCAACCTCAAAAAGAAAGCCATATATTAATATGGGCAGAAACACTGGAGAGTTCCCTGGGCCCAAAGTCACCAGATTATGGGTGCCAAAAATTTAAGAACTGTTATCAATGGAAAGTACAAAATTCAGCATGTGTGGTGGCATGAGGATACATCAGTGGCAATGCCATGAGTGACCTGCATATACAGTATTTAAAGGCATCACTGATATAAAGACTTATTCTAGTTTTTTTTAGAATTATACTAGTATCTTAAATAAAATAAAGTTTATTAAAATCACAAATTAAGGTCACAGATATTTTTCGAAAATGTCCCAATGTTTATGAAAATGGGGTTTGTATAACTCAAAAGACCAAAAGCAGGGGCAATGCTTGAATGACGCAAGGCTTTCCCTCAGGTAGTGCTCAGCATATACCCATGCACAACTAAATTACAAATCGGCTACTATATTACTCTCTGTTCCACAGACTTTTGCAGCAATTTCAATCAATTTGTCACACTGCACATCATTTCTGCTCCACAGCATAGACAGTGAAGAATAGAGAACTTTAGAAGGTGCCAGCAATGCAACGAGACAACCCCAAAGACATCGTAAATAAGAAGAATAGTCAATAAAACAGTGTTTTTCTGGTAACCAGGAACCCCCTCACTAACAAATCTTCCTATGTAATATTAACCAACAAGATCTCAAAAACCCACAGTAGAAACACCCTATATCAAAGAATAACTAATAGGAACCAGATTTAAAAGGGGCAAGATCCTGATTCGGTTGAAACAAGATTTCACGGTTTCCTCCATTTGTCCTCATAAAAGGAAGCAGATCAAGTCAACTTGTGTTTTATGACTGATCACTTTGATCCTGTAATGAAAAAGTTCCATCCTGGTAGGTGTGGTTGTTTCCAGGATGCTTCCACACATATCCAAAGGGTATGAGTGCTCACTGAATGGTTTGATAACTCTTCTAAATCATACTCAAGTGAACACTTATGAATGATTTTAGAGCCTTGTGTCAGACAGTGTTCTCCACTAGAATTATGAAAACAACCTCTAATGTGTTCCATTACAACTCTAGTTGCTATCCAGAAAGAGAAGGGTAAACAGAAATAATAAAGAACTTTAAAGCCGTTTTGGTGAATTGTGCCACCCCAATACCTTCCTAAAATACTTCAACCAGGAGTTTCCTTTAATTACTTCCCCATCAATATATTCAAATGTACCTTTGTGTAACTTTTCTTTACTAACCACAACAAAGAACCTTGGGCTTCTCACAGTGAGAACCTTGGGCTTCTCGCCCCTTACTAGATTAAGTCACTTGGTTTTATTGTCATCCCAGCCATCTACACTGTGTACAGTACATAGTGAAACAAGGCACCCAGTTCCCCCCAGGACAATTCTAGTCAAAACTAGACAGAGTGCACTGCAAACATGCGCAAAATGCAGGTCACAGAATTCATGACACTTCCTATAAAAATATAAAAATAGTAGGAGTGACACCATGTAAACTGACCAGTTTTTCAGCGCATGTATATATTCCAAACTGGTGTGTGTGTGTGTGGAAGTACGCATGAGATTAAGGGAAACAATTAGGAATTGTAGAAAAGAAATGATAATAATAATAATAATAAACCACACATTTGTCTGGTAGTCAGCTAATCTAGCGAGACCAAATGAGGTCATAACCCAGAGGCATAAAAGATTAAATCTTTTACTCTGAAATTGAGTCTAATCATGGGCAAAGTATTCACGAAAACCAAAGGCTTTTCAAGGATATTCGAGCAATGCAGATTGATAGCGAGTACATGCAGAAATGTCAGCATCTGTGTTAAGAGAGTGTGCACCAGCAAGAGACAAAACAATAAAAAAAAACTTCTGATAAAAAATAGAAAAGAATTTACAGGACATCTCTTGGTATCTTGTCTCCAATCAGGCCTCTTAAACACAACAAATATCTAGAAGTCCATTCTAACCAAGGTGTAACACTTAAGCACATCAAATTAAATAATAGCTAGCAGTAGTTGACCTGTAAAAATTAATCATAAGGAAGTGACATGTCTGGAAGTGACATGTCTAATAAGTAATAGAGAGCAGTCAAGAAAACACACCTTCCCCCAAAACATGCCATTAGACTGTACACAATGGTAACCAAGTCTGAAACGGATTGTGTTCATTCTATGTACTTGTCCTACTTGCAAAACATTTCTTTGCTCTACAGTCATAGGCTTGCACAAGAATTTTTATTATGCATCCTGAAACACTCCTGGACTCCTGCAGCTCGGGTAACATTCATTCTCTCAGTATACAAACTGTCAATAATTCTTTGTGGCACCTGCTTGTGTTTCCATCAAGTTCTCTTTCCTCCTCCCAAAAAGATCAGTGCCAACAAAGCAATCACAAAACCAGAAGAAGCACAAACCAGGCTTCTGATCTGTTAAGAATAAGATGACTCTATTGTAAGTAGTATTTAGAAGTTGCAGAAATGTATTATTATTATTATTTATGATATTTTATCGCAATACAGATGGATATTGTTAAACATTAATCAACTAATCAGTCACAGTTCACTTGTAAGAAAGTATTGTGAGGAAGCTGGACAATGATCAACCCATACTGTGGTGCTAGTGAGAAAAATATCCTACGCATACGGTCCATCTGATTGAAATACATTTGAGAACATAAACGCTCTTTCATGAAAATATCTGACACTAGACACTTGTCAGTAGTAAACACTGCAATGTCAAACCCTATACATCACGTTACTCATCAGTAAATATAATAATTCATGATTAGAAACCAAAACCCCTTTCCTGTTATCTTTAACATCTTATTTCAGATGTTGCTCTGGTGTGTTAACGTTTCAGACACTTACCCGAGCTGCCATTTAATAAAACCATACGCTGTAAATAGTCGTACATGACATGAACTGTTGTAATTTAAAAGTTATTGGGTTCAGAATGAATGTCATGTAAGACAGGCCCGTACCAGCCGGATGTGTCTATATAGCCAGACGGATGTATTAGCAGCAGGCTAGCCATAAGATATGAGCTCAACATGATTAATTCCCTTCAGTAATTCTAATGATCAACACTCAGGCATTATTCCGAGTACCAAAAACTGTGTGGACTATACATTAAAGATACACAATCTGTAGTTTGTGCGCATTTCGACACATAACTGCCAGCTAGTTTTCTAAACTGGGATAAATCCCAAAACCACTTCGTACCCCGTGTGTAAATAGACTAATATTACAGCTGCTACAAACTATCTAGTGACATATAGCTGTAAATAAGGTTCTATTCAGGACTCGGCCGCTAGACACGTAGCTGCGCTCGCTACTTGCTAGCTACCCCCGCTACTAGCGAGCTACCCTAATCGGCTTTAGCATTAGCAGCAGAAGTAGAATGAACTGCAATATAATCTGATATCACATTAACGTGACATTCGAGTCTATTGTAATATTTTTCATTATACACACCTCTGAATACGGAAATAATCGTTGTTTCAACATTAAACCCCAATCCCAGATATGCTGATCATTCACACCGCATAAGGCTTATCGGCCCGAAAATATCTCCTTACCGTGTGTTCATGCTCATCCGCCCGGACCGGCAACAATAAACTAATAACAGGCAATAACACCAGCGCTGCACACTTCCACCTGGACGACTTCATCATTTTCGGAAAAAGTTCTTCGATCGTTTCGGGATATTAGCCTTGTAAGCTATCCCTCCTTCCCTCTTCCTGGTTCTACGACAGTAGTCGGTAATCTCGAGATTCTCTATACGGATATGCCGTATAGTGGTTCTCGCGGACTCAACGCACTGAACGCTGATTGGCTGAAAAATCTTTGCTAGCGACTTATGGCGCAGCGCTGAGAATCCGGTGAGATGTGAAACTGCTACAGCGATTTTCCGCCACCTTCAGCCACGTCATCTGAGTGAACGCACGCGTGTGATCACACACTAAGAACGGAAGAAGGAACTGCATATTTATCTAAGCAAATGGACATGTGCAAATCTAAAAGTCCTCATGTAATTTGTCTTCCTGCTATTGATTATTACTTTTGTTCTTAATACCATTTTAATTGTGAATGCAGAGAGGAAAAGGAAAGAAGGTGGAATAAATATTTAAATTACAACACAGTTAGCTGTACATCACTTTTAAAACAACACTATTTTCACAAAAATAAAACAAACAGCGGAAGCATATTTAGGTGCTATAAAATTTATTCTTTGTACATATCATCTTCATCATCATCATCATCAGGGTATTTTACTAACGCTAATATTATTGATAATCACAGTATAAAGAATCACAAGATATAGTATGTGATGTTAAATACTATTCTTTGTAACATCTGTGATGACATAATGATGTAAGTCACAGGAATACAGGTGCTGGTCATAAAATTAGAATATCATGAAAAAGTTGATTTTTTTTCTTTTATACATACTGATATATTTCAAGTGTTTATTTCTTTTGATTCAATGATTATAACTGACATCTATTAAAAAACCCAAATCTCA
>JAOUQV010000034.1:14462627-14474089 GCA_028565295.1 Aspidoras spilotus
CAAGACAGCAAGTCTTTGTGATGCATCAAGAGCCACTTTGGGGTGTTTTGGAGGAGCAAGTCAGGAAACGTTTTCCTACTATCCTGGAAGAAGAATGGCTTAAAATCCCTCTGACCACAGTGCAAGACTTGTATGTTTCATTCCCAAGACAAACTTGACGCTGTATTGGCCGCAAAAGGAGGCCCTACATACTAATAAATTATTGTGGTCTAAAACCAGGTGTTTCAGTTTCATTATCCAACTCCTGTAATTCAGCTTCAACAGCATCGAAATTACAGGTATATATGATTAATAACAATAATGCAAATTTATGTTCTTTTCCTCTTATTTGATGATATTGCAGATACCTGCAAGCACATGCAATATTAATGCTGACACACAAATGGTCCTCGTTGTGGTTTGAGTCGGCTGCCATCCTCGTGGTAAATAAACGAAACTCTCTGCAGAGATTCCACTGCGGATAGTTTGCGCCACCCCTTACCTAGGCACGTGGAATATTTCCTCGATAATGAGAACTTGCCTAAACAGAACATCTCCGGGATGATTGTTACATGTGTAAAAAGGCAGCTCTGGAGAATCTCTGTAACCGATAATGCATAACTCTCCCGTCATTTGTGTGAGAGGGGCATTATAATACCCTTTACTAAAATAAAACTGCTATTATGAGTAGTGTTTTGGAGGAGTGGCATTTTTTACTGTTACTTGAACTCCTTATGTTCAACAAATTCTCTGTTTTTGGTTGAGACGGACAACTTGATTACAGTGCAGCGCATAACAAAATGTTTTTAATATTCATGTTGTGTTGCAATAGAAGTGCTTTGTGTGTAATGTAGCAAAGCGTCAACATCTTTTCTGCGGCTCAGAGTGTTCTCAGCAGGAAGCAGCAAGCTGTGAGTGAAGCTACTTTAGAAAAACCAGAACAGCGTGACATGTTTGACCCAGTCCCTCACGCTCCACTAGAGGTGTATACATTCACCTCATCCTCAGCAGCATTGCTGGAAAATTTTGAGGCTTTCTTCCTTCTTCATAAAGTGCTCACAGCTCAGAGACAGTGTGATGGCTTTGGATGCATGACGGGTGCAGTATTGAAAACATGGCCAATTTCTTTTAACCATCATTAAAGCTTTTCTTAAGTGTGGTCTAGTGTTTTTACAATAAGACAACTGGTTGCAGTAGCTCGGCTCCCTATAGTGCAGCTCTTAAGGGGCAGTCGTAGGCTTGTGGTTAAGAAACCGGCTTTACGATCAGAAGGTCCCTGGTTCGATTCCAAGTACTGACAAGTCATGGCTGAAGTGCCCTTGGGCAATTGCTCCACGGGTGCTGTGCTGGCTGCTCACTGTTCCGGGCACGTGTGCTCACTTCACCTGTGTGTGTGTATTTGTGTGTTTCACTGCATGGATGGGTTAAATGCAGAGGATCAATTCCACTGTGTGCAAACATATTGGCAAAATGTATCCTTCACTTTGTATCCTAAGGGAAGTTTATAAAAGAAATGGAGAGATAACATAATGGAGATTAAGGATTAAATATTGCTTTAAAATATTAACTAGATAAGTAGTTAAGAGGCGACATTTGTATTTGTTGTCTGCTCAAAAATATTTTTGTATAAAGTAATTATTTATATAAAGTTTTTATTGCCTCTTAGTTTGTGAAAGTCAGTATTGAAAATAATTTTTAATGAACCATATTTCTTCATTAAAACAACATTATATTGGCGTGAAAAGTCAGCGATGGTATTTCGCAATGTGCCTTCATCATACAAAAAATATCATGCTACTACAGTACCGTGAAACTGGGGAGTGAAGTTCAGTTAATAGCTTTGCTACGTAGTATTTTACCACTGACCAATCACTGATGGTTATATATTGCCCTAGCTTCAGCTATCTGATAGCTTCTGTAGAGAGCATAAATCCTGCCCTTACTCCGCGTGAAGAGTTATATCACATATTGCCAAGGTCTCATATACATTCTCAACCACTCTTTATCCCTCAAGCAGCAATCATGTTTTACAGCCCCAGAGAGACTGGCACACAAACATCAAAAAGTGAAGCAGCCACTTAGAGCTACCTTCTTTCCTGCACACTCACATGATTCTAAAGAAAACACAATTAAAATGTCGTCACTCTTAGTGGAATGCTGCTTCCTTTTCTATGTCTATTTTCCAGTTAATTGTTTCATCCCGTTTCTTAAGAACACACGCTTCCAGAGAAATGGATAAGTGTAGATTAGCGTTAATCTGTGTGCATAACAGCAGGACTCTAGGAACCCATATTTACTGTCCTGTGCCACATGGGCAGAATCACAATAAATATTTTAGGTAATCTTCCATCCCATGGGCTTCGGTCTGCTACACCTCCACTGTCCACTGTGTGGGTTTATATGGATCTTGTTGCAGCCGATGAAGTTACCTGGATTAATTCCATGTCTGAAATGAAGCTCGCATAGGAACACTGCGTACACCCATTGCTGTCCTCCATGCTTCATTTGCCTGTCTGTCCCCCTCTTGTTTCATGGGAAGTGATTATATGCTTAAATAGGCTTCTTTGCTTTTGCTGCCTCGGGGCATGGTCTGAATGAGACTAAAAATACTGAGAACTTGTTTAGCTGGCATTAGTTAAAGACATCACCCAAGCTAATGAGGGGTTGTCAGTAGAGCACAAGGCCACTTTGGCTTTGAAGGGTCAAATGTCACTTGGACAGGAATTCCTCAGGGGCTAAGAAGCCAGGTGCAGTCTTTCCTTTTTCTTGGGCTGCTGCATAGCACATTATTAACTCTGTCTCTCCAACCCAGAACATTGTCTGCTTGAACCGGGAGGCTAAATTAAGGTGTGCTGTAGTAATGAAAGCTTACAAAGTCATTCTGAGGGTCTCATCTGTTGTGGTGGCACAGCCGTTGTGTGTGCACGCGAAAGTGTGTGCGTGTCTGTTGCTTCTTCCACTCATCCGAGATATTGCTGCATGTGTGTTTGGCCACAGGCGCTGTGGCGTGGCAGGGCACATATTTCAACACCTGAATGGCCTTGTCGCAGTCACAAACAGATGTGCTCCGGAAACTTCCGCTCCTATTAATCTCCGTCTCCATCACTCCATTACCTGCCTCTCTTTAGCCCTCCCACTTGCTGAGTTCCAGCTTGTGTAGGTGTGTGCACACTGAGCATAACTGAATGTTAAGCAAATGAGCTGAAACTCAAATACCGAAATCAAGTGCGTTTTGAAATTTGAACTAGTGTATTCACCTTGCTGCTATCGTGTGTTCCAAAAGCCCCAACCTCAACTAAATGTTCTCCTTTTTTCTATTCATCTGTCTTGTCTGCATGACTGCTAAGACTGCGTGAAGACAGCGTGAAATAGATGATTATCTACTAATACGGTCAGCCTTTTACATAGAAGGACATTTGTAAATAAACACCTGAACTTTTAAGGCCACCTGCACACTAAGACAGACCAAATATTCTTTTTGCCAGTAATCTGAAAATATTATTTAAATTTGAACATTAGTCTGTGTGATTGACTGCGTGACTCGTCACCAAGACAATATTGTTCTCAGAAACAGTTAGTTATGTTTGAAGACATCAAGGATATATCGGCTGAAATGTTGTTTTGGTGCCGAGTAATTGTGCACATTGGGAACAGTCAGAGCAGGTTAATGGGCAATCGTTCAATCGCTGTTATTGTGTGTGTGTGTGTGTGTATGTATGTATGTATGTATGTATGTATGTATGTATGTGTGTGTGTATATATATATATATATATATATATATATATATATATATATATATTCACACACACACTCGTATATTAATTTTATATTGTTTAATAAACGTCTCAATAATGTCTAAATGTTTTCATATCATTGGAAGTGTGCGCATCAGGTTCAGTCTAAAATGTATGTCGTTTTCATTTACAATATCCAGTGGCCTCCAAACAAAACACTGTCCCTGTGCCCACTGTATTTAATTCTTTAGATTCAAGCTTGTTTGAAATAAATGTTTAATGTTACCTAATTCATTTTAGCTTTCAAAAAAAGATATTAATTAATTAGTTAATTTTTTTATTTCTTTATTTACGACCAATCTATTCTATCTATTATCTATTCTCATCACACACGCATACTTTGTATTCATGCAGCTTCTGTAACTCACCAATTAAAACATTATTTTGTCATATTTGGTGTGTGTATACACTCACTAGCCACTTTATTAGGTACATATTGCTAGTAAAATGTTGCACCCCTTTTGCCTTCAGAACTGCCTTAATTCTTAATTACGTAATTTCAGCAGTGATGGTAACCATTCCATGGTTGTAACAAGTGGCTAAGTTACTGTTTGCCTTTCTGTCATCTCAAACCAGTCTTTTTGAATTCTCCTCTGACCTCACACATCAACGAGGCATTTAGATAATGTAGTACTAATGCATTTTTCAGAGTGTTTCAAGAAACTCCATGCGATAGAACAGCGTTATAATAATCCTGTCCAGACAAAGATTACAATATGCAAATGCATGTATCAGAATTACATATAATTCAATATTTACGTTTTTGTTTTATTTTTAAATTTAATAAAACATTGCTACGGCACTGTTTACACATCCAGAATTTAACTGAATTAAATAAGTATACTTTCATTTATTTTTATGGCATTACATTTCAGATATGTAGTTACTCAAATTGTAAATGTACTTTTTTAAATCTCATTTATTATAAATAATGAAATGCTAAAAATATCAGGATTTATTATTTCTTTAGATGTTATATATTAAAAAAATTGGTCTCCAAATTGGTATTCTGTATCGGCAATACTTCATTTAAAATCATTCGGTATCATATGGAAAAGGAAAAAGTGGCATATGTGCACTCCTAGTTAACACAATTTGGAGCTGCAGCAGGTGGGAAATAATGGAATGCTGTCATTGTTCATTTTCCCAACGGCAGCAGTCAGGACAGTCACTGTTTCCCACAGGAGCTCACTAAAGATTCAAGTGTCATGTGGCAAGTGCTGCAGTACTGATGGACCAAAGTACTCGAATATCTCTCTCTCCTCTGAGACCTCATTTCAGCTCTTTGCTCATCACTTAGTCTTCACAAAGGATAGGAAGATATTGATTGTAGCCATAAGAATAATCTCTATGTGGCTGTCCCACTTTGTGTTTTGATGTTGAGTTATTAGGTTAATCAGGAAGCTAGAAGTTACATGGTGTTGGATATATTTTGCTCTTATCTACCGGATACTGCACCCATATCTGCACATCCCTGCATGGAAGTATAGATTGAAAGTGTCTATAGCATTATCTCCTTAATAGTCCTTATTTTTTTTGGTAGAGTGAGTCAGAAGACCAAAAATAACCTGGATGTAAAACATCACGATGTGTACTAGTCCAATCGGTTACAAGCCACATAGGGCATCGGAGAAAGCGTACTCGTATATGCAGCCAACCATCATGAAGTGATAACTGTGTGTGATCATGAATTAATAGAGACTTTTCTTAAGGAGCTTGTTTGGGTCAGTCGAGAAAGCAGGGTTAGGATTCAGCTATTCATGTTTTTGATGAACATTTGTCTTTGTGGGTGTGGGGTGAGGTGCGATGGGGGTTCCTGTTGTGTCCTGCTTCCTGGCTGTCAGAAAGATGCAAGATTCAATGTCACGTCCTTGTTCTGCTCAATTATTTATTAGTTGACTTGTCTCTAGCAGACGTTATAGAGTAGATCACACTGCAGAATCTCTATCATTGTAACCTCACACGCTGTACTTCTTAAGTTTCACAGCATTCTGGGCAATTTATGGACTGTGGGTTGTACTGTGATGCCCTTGAGCAAGGGATTTATGAAGGCCATCCATATGATGGCATGCTGTTAATTCTTGATACCATTTTTTATCCGCAGAAGGGCAGGCCATAGGCTGCGATTTGCTCTTTTCCAAAGTTTACATGAAATTGTGGTAATGTTGAAACCATTGGAAGGCAGAAGTTGTTTATTGTATGCTGACTGTGATGAGATAAATTGTTGAAACTAGCTTTAACTTCTCTTTAGTGTTACCATCAGGTCCTGGTGTAGGCCTATATTACTGTATACAGACTATTATATGAAAAAGCTTCTGGACACCTTGCAATATGGATCACTTGAAAAATTAATCTTTTTAATAAGTTAATGATCTGACTAAAAATAATACCAGGTGTAAGGTGAAGGTGTAATTCACTACTAGTAGATACTTTTATTTAGGTCAATTTTTTAGGAAGATTTGTGTGATCAAGTAGAATACTAGTTAACTGGATTGTGGTCTCTTTGGCCCAGTAGAATGGAAGAGCTAATTAGTAAGCAGTGAGCATATCTGAAGGTAAAAATAGCAGTCATGTCAATTGAAATACACTAGGGATTTTGTGGTCATTTTTTTTTGCCTCCCAAGATTTTCTGATTAGCAAAGCTGGCACTTTTCTCTTTTTTTCATAATTCATTCCCTGTTATACCCTGTGTATTGATTTCTGCAGATTTTCTTTGTTCAGAAATGCATTTTCTTTGAGTGACGCTTGAGGTCTTTTATAAACCTTCTGCTTTTGTGAGTGGAACAAACAAGCTAATCTTGGCCATTCTCCATTACAGCAGAGGATTTAACTTAATTTTTTTGCTTTGTAACTTAGAATATTTGTAAAGACTTATAAACTTTGCAGATTTCAGCTTCCTGACCACAGTTGACTTTGTGGTGCTTGAATTATAGCAAAAAAAATGTCCCTGTTCTCCCAAAGGCCAACAAGCCTCATAATGTTTGTGCTAAACTGGTATGATGATCCACAGGAGCTGGGATGCTCTTCTTCTTTAACTTCCTGATGTGCTAAAATACCTCCGGCTAAAAACCAGTACTACTTAATACAGTGCAGTAGTTCTATAAGGATTATGTCCTGAAAGACTGACTAGGAGTATCGAATAGACAGATGGGCTCCCAGTTTAGATTAGATTTCTGTAAAGCCACTGATTGTCCCGCTTTTTGCAGAGATTGAACTGTGCCAAAATGACGCAGAGTCTTTGTTGGGATTAGGAGGGAAGATGAAAACAGTTATGTGCTTTTAAAAGATCATCTGTTGCTCTTGTCTCCGATGCCTCCTCCTCCTCTGCTCTTTGTATTAGGGATGATGAAATGCTGATTGAGAGGCTACTTTGGGGATCTGATAGAATTTCAGGTCTTGTCTCACCTTTATAAATCCTAGCAAATAAACTCTTTTCTCAGTACCATCAAAGAATGAGATTAGAATTGGTGTTTTACTTTTAAAATATTTTTATATTTGGGTAACCGGACGGCACTGTGTGCTCCGGTTTACTCCCACAGTCCAAAGACATGCATGCTATGTAAATTGGAAATGCTAAATTGTCATTAACTTGTGTATTGATATGTGACTTTGCATATGATATAAGACTTGTGTACGAGTATGCCCGTGTTCTTGTCATTAGAATAGCCGTTGTTGTTGAAATTTGACGTTAAAAACAATAAATGATTAAAAAATGTGGGTAACCTGTATGAACTACTACTATTCTTCATAAAATATAACAAGTTTATACTCGTCCAGCTGTGCAGTACCATCGAGTGGGCATTCCTACCCTGGTCCTAATGCGGTATCTCTTATAATCAATGGAAATGGACTTAACAGCATCTCTTACTAGCTCCAACCATGATCGACTTAATATAATGGCAAATTTACTCAGTCCTAGATGTCCTCATTTGAACTGGAACACATTCACGAGCATCAGACAACTTAGAATATGTAGCAAGTGCTTCAGAGACAAATTTACACTTAAGTGGATTACTTATTTAATCAAGAAGGGATGTAGCTGCTGTACAACAGGCAGTACTGAAAATTGCATCCTTCATTAATAATATAGGAGACAGCCAATGCTAAATTACACATGACCTAGTTTGTAAATAAGCAAACTACAAACCCAATTCTAAAAAAGTTGGAACAAAGTACAAATTGTAAATGAAAATGGAATTCAATGATGTGGAGGTTTCAAAATTACATATTTTATTCCAAATAGAACAAAAATGACATATCAAATGTTTAAACTGAGAAAATGTATCATTCAAAGAGAAAAATTAGATGATTTTTAAATTTCATGACGACACATCTAAAAAAAAAAACTTGGAACAAGGCCATGTTTACCACTGTGAGACATCCCCTTTTCCCTTTACAACAGTCTGTAAACGTCTGGGGACTAAGGAGACAAGTTGTTGAAGTTGAAGGACAGGAATGTTAACCCATTCTTGTATAATGTAGCATTCTAGTTGCTTAACTATCTTAGGTCTTTTTTTTGTCATATCTTTCATTTTATGATGCGCCAGATGTTTTCGATCTGGACTGCAGCCTGGCCAGTTCAGTACCTGGACCCTTCTACGTAGCCATGATGTAATTGATGTGGTTTAGCATTGTCATGTTGGAAAATGCACGGTCATCTGGATGGGAGCTTATGTTGCTTTAGAACCTGGATATACCTTTTCAGCATTGATGGTGTCCTTCCAGATGTGTAAGCTGCCCATGCCACATGCACTTATGCAATCCTATATCATCAAGAGATTCAGGCTTCTGAAATGAGCGCTGATAACTTGGGTCGTCCTTCTCTTCTTTAGTCTGAATGACACGGCGTCCCTGATTTCCATAAAGAAATTTTGATTTGTCTGACCACAGAACTGTTTTCCACTTTGCCACAGTTCATTTTAAATGAGTCTTGGCCCAGAGAAGACGTCTGTGCTTATGGATTTTGTTTAAATACGACTTCTTCTTTGAACTACTTTGAGATTTTGCTGGTAACTGTGAATTGTGTTCACAGATAATGTTCCTTGGAAATTGTTCTGTGCCTATTTTGTGATTCCCGATACAGAAGCGTGGCTGTGTGTGATGCAGTGCCGTCTAAGGGCCCAAAGATCAAGGTATAAACCCAGTATGGTTTTCCGGCTTTTACCCTTACGCGCAGAGATTCTTCCAGATTCTCAGAATATTTTGATAATATGCACTGTAGATTATCATGTCAAACTCCTTTCTGACATCACTCCACTGTTTGTCGGCACAGAATTAGGGGGATTGGTGATCCTTTTTTCATGTTTACCTCTGAGAGCCACTGCCAATCCAAAATGCTCTTTTTATACCCAGTAATGTTAATGACCTATTGCCAATTTACCTAATGACTTGCAATAGTATTCCGTTTTTATTTACAGTTTTATTTACTTTGTCCCAACTTTTTTGAAATCGGGTTTGTAAATATGCCCATGATTATGGTGCTACCATGGTAGTAGTAATAGTAGCCATATTAGGAAACATTTGTCTTAGTGTGTTTATTTCTAGAGAGTTGTGTCTTTGTACATCATCAGGGAAATTTCTATACACTTGCCTATAAGGCTGGTACATTAAAAAGCTTCATAGTTCACTACTGGACCACATGGTGTATTTTAATCAATCTGATCCTCCTTCATCCAATCAGCATGGCACTACAGTGACTAAAAGATCTTAATCTAGGCAATCAAGCTTTCTTTGGATCAACTGATGAACTGTAATCTCAGTATAGGTCTGAATGTAGGTGAGAAGATATGAAGTTGATCTCCTGTCTGGAGCAGAGACAAGTGTGGATCAGGTCATGATGTTGGAGAATATGATAGATGGTGGAGAGTCTAATTTGAGAGAAAGAGAAAGAGTGGGAAAGTGTGCGAGAGTGTGAGTGGGGAGGAATTCTTTGTAAGTAGTGTTGTATTGTGACTGCTGATAGCCTGGGGTAGTTTTGCCTCAGTATTAATATTAGGATAAGCACTGGAGGGTGGAACATGGCTCTCACTTAAACCCAGAAACTGCTGTACCTGCTGGGCAGATATTCACAGTTAATTCGAATAAATGTTTTTACAGAATGTTTAAAATAAGAAATTGAGATTTTATACTTATTTATGATTCCCAACCCTATACATGCAACAAAAATGTTCAAGCAGTATACAATAAATATCATGTAAACTCTATAAACTCTGCTTTCTCTACTTGACTCCCAAAGCTCCATTTTCCCCAGTGACTATTGTCAAAACAAGGGGATGATGCTACAATGTGGTAAACATTGCCCTGTTACAACCTTTTAAGGCGCTTTTCTGCCATAACGTCACACATGAGCAAGTATTTTGTATGAAATGTTAAAATGTCTCTCAACGTATGTTCTATTGCGAATAAAATATGGGTCATGAGATTTGTAAAACAGTGGAGCCTTCTGAGTTTCCTTTGTGTTTGTGCCATCAGTAAACTATCTGTGTGTGTGTGTATGTGTGTGTGCCCTATGTCTCTTCTTCCACTTTATTACCATGTGTGTTGTAGAATAAAACTATTAGCCCCAGAGGAACCCCAGGACATCAAATGCACGCTGGGATTGCCATGGAGGTGCCTTGTTTCCTGAGAGTATTTTCCTATCCACTGCTGTCTTCGCACACACTGACACATTCTTACTGCCCTTTTACTTTAACTGGAGTCTTTTGTATTACTGGAAAGCTGTGTGGGAGTGTGTGTGTGTGTATGTTGTATCAGACTGCACAAAATGACATATGTCTTTTAATTGGGAAGATGGGTGGTGGTAATTCTCAGCTGATACATCGTTACCCACTTCGCCTCTTTCTGATGGTCTGTAGGTCATAGTCTAGGACACACACACTCACACACACCAAATGAAGGAGAGAGCAAATATTGACTGCCTGGTGGCACAGCTACACAGAGTCATCCATCAAAGCCTAACCTTGCTGTCCCTTCTGTCTTCTTTACAGAAACCTGGATTTATTGCACATTTTTACACAATTAGCTGAGAAGCTGACCGTCCGTCTAAAGAAAGCTCTGTCCTCAGAAAAACGTAAGGATTGCATTTATATATCTTTTATTATTATTTTTTTTATATATAGCTTGCTTCCGGTGTCTTGACATATCCGTCCGTGTTTGTGTTTTCCTCCATGTGAATTGTCTCAGTCTTTCTTTTTTTTTTTTCCCCCTGCACTGCTGCTGTTAGTGTTTCCTTTCAGGGTCTTGCTGTACGGATGGCTGAGATGAATGACCAAAGCACTAAGCACAACCTTTTTCTTTCAGACATGATGAAGCTGTAATGATGATGATCATGATGTTTTATGCTCCCAGTGACTATTTCATTGAATTATGTGCCTATTGATCTTTCCATTCAACAGTCGGTAGCATGGCATGCATTTGTGAAGACTAGTGTAACTCTGCTTCGGTTTTAAGAACTTTGTACTGTAATGATTAATCGGCAAACAAGTGGAGGCATTTTTGTTTGTTTAGTAGGCATGGTCAGTCGGAACAAACACACCTCCAAGGGTTAGACAATGAAACTGAAACACCTGTCATTTTAGTGTGGGAGGTTTTATGACTAAATTGGACAAGCTTGAGTGTGAAGGTTCAATTAGCAGGGTAAGAGCACAGTTTTGCTCAAAATATTGCAATGCACACAACATAATGGGTGA
>JAOUQV010000034.1:14522671-14541360 GCA_028565295.1 Aspidoras spilotus
TTGTCTGGTCCAGCAGCTTTCCATGGGTTGACTCTGCGTAGAGTTTTCCTCACATCAGACACAGTAAAAGACAGCACGTGGTCATTGGGAGAAGGGGTAGACTTTCTCGCCGTTCCGTTGTTCAGCGCCTCGAACCGTGCGTAGAACTGGTTTAACGCATCTCGAAGGGAAGCATCACTGTCACAAGCAGGTGATGTAATCTTGTAATTGGTGATGGTTTGGATTCCCTGCCACATGCACCGTGTGTCTCTGCTGTTTTGGAACTGACTGTGGACGATCTGGCCATGTGCGTGCTTTGCATTTCTGATTGCCTGGGAGAGTTTTGCCCTCGCTTTTCTCAGGCCTGGCTTGTCTCCATTTTTGAAGGTGGAGTCTCAGGCTTTGAGCAGTGCACACACCTGCGTTCATTCACAGCTTCTGGTTGGAGCGGACGGTGATGGTCTTGGAGACAGTCACGTCATCGTCCTACTCTCAAATGGGCTGCTGTTTGTGCTCGCTTTGGGCAATGGCGGCGAAGATTTGATTCGAAGATCTTTTACACCGTCTCAATTAAGTGAATCTTATTCAGTTACATAATGCTAAATGCTTATTTGGCCTGGATCTATGACCTTATGGCTTGTGGAGATGAAATTCAAGGATCTTTAGAGTGTACGAATCGATATCCTGCTAAACCTTCTTTAAGTGTCAGATTCACTGATTTATTCTGTGTTACTTCTATGTGAATATGGCAGAAGATCTGCATGTTTTGTGAACAGTGAACTAAATGATTACTCACTTGTTCAGAATGATAAAGAACAGCTAGTATCTAGTGCTTCCTTTATTCACTATTCTCTTAAACCAATTTATGTAGGCGTTCTCCTGTAATGTTCACTGCAGGGTTGTCAAAATGGTACTTAGCTGGCGCATAGCAGTTACACTCTGGTCCTGTTAAGAAAATACTTCATTGCTTTATAGTGTTTATGAATATGTTTACCTCTGATACCTCAAATAAACCTGAATTCAGAATCTCATTCTCTGATTAAGCGAGGAATTGAAGTGCGTTATGCTGGTGTTGTGGGCTCCCGGAATGTTATTTTTTCCACCTCTTTTCAAATACCCATTCAGTTTGATTGTATATGTAGCCCACATCCTTTTGGGGGATTTTGTTGCAAATTCTTTGCTGTCAGAGCCTGAAGTCTATAACCTTCAGATGCTGGGTTTATTCCCCTGGGCATGCTCTGTCAGGCTTTTCCTGGAGTTGGTTTCTTATGCTAAAATAATGATGTTTTATATGCTGCTTAGAGTGTGAATTAAATTTTTCATCCAAATGATGGTTTTTTTTCCCCTCTTACCTCATGGAGTATTTCCCTGCCACAGTTGCCGATCAGCCTGATTATTCGGAATAAAATGTAATAGTTGACTTCATAATTATATCCTGAATTAGATTTCTGTAAACCTGCTTTATTTTCATAGTCCATCAAATAATGATGGGGGAAAGCGCACGCTTGCTAGTGGAACTTTCACTTGGTGTTACTAATTGTCTATTTTTTTCTATCTCGTATCGTTTGGAAGACAACATTTATTTTTTTTTATTTATTTTTTGGAAAATAGTTTATGCTTACGATGTTTAGCAAATTCTATTATCCAGAGTGCTTGCAAGTAGAGAGTTTAAGGGCCTTTATCAAGGATCTGACAGCTTTTGGTCAGTAGTCCAATGTATTAAACATTGAGCTTCCTTTGCCCCCAATACCACTGGACATTGCATGCGAAAATACAGTACATGCGAAAAATCATGTTAGTACGTTGCTAATTCATATTGCATGTTTTTGTTCACACTTGATTACTTTATATGGTATTGTTTTGCTCCTGTTAGTCCTGAGTTGTGTGTGTGTGTTGTACGTGTCTGTGTTCTCGCCTGCATGCTGAAAAACCCAGAGGCCAAATGATTAGGACTGTTTGTTCTGTTTGTGGCACTCCTATCTGAATTATAGCAAGCTTGTTTTGTGTTCCGGTCTCCATGGATGGTCTGGGAACAAAGGAATTATTTAAAGGCTACATTTCTCGAAAATTTAAATTGCCCTCTTCTGCTGGCAGAAGAATTGGTTGAAATTTTTAAGTATCCTGGCAACTATTTTACTTTTGCTCAGATTCTTTATCAGATTGCCAGGTCTCAAATTAAAAAAGAAACAGTCCTATTCATTTGGTGGGACCGGTTCAGGTGCCAGGGTTCCATTGCTCTAAATCTTGCCTTTGGCTCATGGCTTTAATAAAAGCTGAGCTTAGTCTTGCTTATGCCATCATGTTTCACACAGACGCTGCAATCAGCTGTCTCTGATCTCCCATTCACTCCGTCAGCTGTTAAAAGGGCAAAGCAGTGACTGTCGCTGATGCCATATTTATGTGTTCAATATTCATGAAAGGGAAAACAATGAAGCCAAAATATAGTCCATTGCTTTCTTTATAGTGCTTGTCAGTATAGCTTTATTATACTGTAAACATTCGGATGTAGAGATGCTTAGGTCTGCTGAATTAGGTTACACCTGTACTGCCAGTAGTCAGAAGAGTATCAAAAAGGATGATGAAGGCAGTTCTCATTAGGATCAATGCATCAGCTTTCTGTATAGTCTATATAATTTAAGGCCTGTCCAGTGTTTACTGCTGTCAAATAATTCTGTGTACACATTTTGGCAGTGGTCCAAGGTAATGTAGACAGAATAGTGGCTTGCATTTTTACATGTCTATATTTGAAGGCAATAACCTGTTTGAGTTCATATCAATCTGCAACCCCCCCCCGTTCATCACACCCCATTTGTGCTTTCTGTAAACGCATGTCTGTTTTTTCATGTGCTGCATTGTTCTCGTGTCTCTAGAGAAATTCCTTGCTGGTAGCTAGAGACCAGTTGTAGCAACAGTGGTAAATGTTTTATGAAGCATGTATTTGTGAAAAATATTCCTATGATGGGCTATGGCATTTCAATATATGCTTGTTTCTGCAAAATCAAAAAAGCTGAATACACAATTATTGTAATATTTAGTGTGTGTGTGTGTGGGGGAGTAAGTATGGGGGGGGGAATGTAATATAATTGCAAATGTGTCTACAGACTATATCTACAGTGTTGTATAGGTATACTGATGGTATGTAGGACAACATCCCTTCGTCTTTAATATTTATACTCCCCTATTTCTTTTGTTCAAAGCATTTATTCCTTTCATCGCTAGAATATTTGGGGAGAGGGGAAAACACTAGGAAATGATCACCTACCTTGTAATTCACTGCATATAATGTTGCATGTTGTTTTGCTTAAGATTATGAATCTAATGTTCACTAGGACAAAATTACTCCCGAAGATTCAAGTAACCTGTATATAATCAAATCAAATTTTATTTGTCACATACATAGTAATACAGAGTATAACTTACAGTCAAATGCTTTTTCTACAGTCTGCCCACATCAAAGCGATCAATAAAGATTCAATATAGAGGAATAAGCCTAGATTCTGTAACATCAATAGGAAGTGTTTTTCGTAGACATCTGTTAGATAGCAAGCAGCAATCGAATTTCATTTAGGCAGATCTGTTAGACATGCCACTCCCTGTTAGCTTAGAGGTTGCTGAGCTTTAGAGCTCCTCACAAACCTCGAGAGTGCTGATTTGATTACCTGGATCAAGGTAATTGGACAGTTTGTAGAGAACAAAAATGAACTGATGTCGGAACCTCTGGTCTCCAGCTGTGACTTTTAGTTTCTGATTGAATTTGCCAAGTTGTGAACAGCCACATTCGTTCTGTCTGATGGTTGATATTAAATCACACAACCTCTTGCTATGTCTGTGGGGGGAGAATTATGCTGTGATATTCCCCCATATTCCATGATGGGGGAAATAATTGAAGTACAGAGTGTCTGGATATGCATCTTCTGCAAACCCAAGGAGGCTTGCTAGTCAATTAAATTGTCTCTCACTGTCTGCTTGCTGCATGACGCAATTGATTCAGTTGAGATTTTGGCAAGAACCGCCACATCGCTCACCAAATGTATATGTGACTTGGTTCATCTGTGCACATAAGCTAAGAACAGGGTGGCCATGCTTAAACAGTGCTAAGGAATCTAAATATAAATGGCCTAATGGCTAGATTGGATTTTGAGTACCTCTAATACAGTGATGAGGTCAGAGCAATAACATATTGCATGCCCCCTTATTGATTGGGCTGAACTAATTGAATAATAGATGTCTGTCCTTGAACTTGGTGGGTTGCATTCCTTGAAAAAGGGATTCAACAGAAGGTAACTAATCCAGCAAGTCAAGGTTTTTCCCTTTTACACACTTGCCTATTTTCACTTGGCTACTGGTATGAAAGGTCAGATTGCCTCGCTCAGCAGTGCTATTCATATGGCAGACGAAAAATCTTCTATCTTTCAGGAGGTAACCATGGCAACAGCAGTGTTGAGCTAGCTTTATTATACATGTTTACATTGTTATTTATATGAAAATAATAATATGCACAATAAAATCGAGAGAAGTAGCGAAATAGAACAGGAATATATAATTTTAATAAAGATACCATGCTGTTTATTCCTGTCAGGTGAAAAATACATGAGGACATTGGTTGAGTGGTGCAACAGAAAATTAATGTGGATATTTTTGAGGCCATTTACAATATATAGGTGTGTATTGCTTGTGTTTGACTGTTTGTTGCACACACACTGCTGTTGCAGAGTGATATGAGGTCAATAGTATCCACAATTTGGGGACACTGTAAAAATGGTACCTACGTGCTATTTTACTACACGTATTATATATGTGCTAGTGTATGTTAGTTCAAATATTTTATTTTGAACTTAATCAAAAATTAGGGAATGTTGTATTCACCCTTCCATCAACAGTCTATAGATGTCTGGGAATTAAGGAGACTGTATTTAGGGAGAGACATGTTTTATCTGATTTTAGTATTTAATCTGCCCAACGTTCCTGGGTCATCTTTCAAGATTTTGTTTCATAAGGCACAAAAATTGTATTGGTGAAAGATCTGTAGTGCAAGGTGATCAGGTCACCACACTGATGTGTGAAGCCATATGCCGTTCTGATGAATCCAGTATGTGCTTCAGCATTTTCTTGCTAAAATATGCAAGTACCCTGAAAAATATTGTTCTTAAAACCTTGTATACTTTTCAGAATTGATGCATTTTTATTATATAGGCTGTCATGCAACTCCTTGGATACACAGGCCCATTGTTTCCAAAAAATAATGACAAATTTTGATTCATCTGACCACAGTGCAGTTTTCCATTTTGCCTCAGTCCAATTTTAAGTGAGCTGAGGAATAAGGACTGTAGCCATTTCTGCATTATGTTGGCACATGGGTTTGCCTTTGCATGGTACAGTTTAACCTGAATTTGTATATAAATAATAAACTGCTTCTTACTGGATTGTTTTTACATTGTGTAATACTCAAATACTCAAACCAGCCTGTCTGATACTACCCCATTCAACATCGGTAACATCTCATGCATTCTTATAAGGTGAATAAATAACTGAGTTTAGCCTGTGTTTTTTCATGATGGCATGCATTGCCCAGCTATCACATGAATGGCTTATAAGATAACTTAATAATTAAATGTGTAAGGTTACCGGCATCCTCTGTAAATTTGAGTGTTTTTTTTTTTTTTTTTTTATCAAAATGCTTATTTTAGCATGTTTCTTAAACACTGTCCACAGAGCGGTCAGCTGTGCCCTATGGGGAAAGTCTCACACTTGAGTGCCCAGATGTGAGATTTTCAGCATGTTAATGAACTGTTTATTATTCTTTGGTCAGATACAGCATGGTCAGATAAACATTATTCAGAGAGCTGAGTCACAGATTGTCAGGTCCTGCATTGTTTATTTGTATCCTCCAGAACTGTAATGATCTGAGGATTTAATTTAATTGAGGTCAAAGTAATGGTGTCCTTAAGCTTTAATTATGCTTAAAAATTGGCAAGGCTAAGAGAATACATTTCTCTTATATATTTGTGAATGTTGCAATCTACCTCTCTATTTACCTTTTTCAAAACACTTTAAATAGCATAGCACTGAACCTTCCCACCAATACCACTATAATTGAAGGTAAAACTTTATCAGGACATAAATATGCCACTGCTGAATGTCTTACATAATCTATTTACTCAGTTGAAGGTTTAACAATGCCTATATCGGGCTCGCATTAAAAGCAAGATACAAAGATCACACTATCTACCATTCCTAAAAAGTACACATGGAGTGAATGTTGGCTTGGCACATGTGTGTGTCTCTGAGATCACTCTGACAGTAATATCTCCCTCCTGTTCTCTCCATGTTGCCGTGAGGATTTGTCGGACCTGTTTTGTTGTAACTGCTGTGAATCCTCAGGCATCTAAAGCACATAACAGGATAATCCCAGACTGATCATAGAAAGATGTAGTAACACTGTCTGTCTGCCAACTATCTGCTTCTGGCCAGGTTTAAGCTCTTGGTCTTATCCACACCCAATGTGATATTACATTGTTCACCTGGCATCTAGCGTAAAAGCAGATATTGAATATTCCAATAAATCGGGTTTATTCTTTGTTTACAAAAAAGAGATCTTGTCCTGAAGAGGTCAACAATTTCAATAAAGTTTGGATACAATGTAAATAAAAACAGAATGCAAATATTACATTTCCTTAATCCACATTCTAATCACAATAGAACACACATCGGATGTTAATTTAGATTTATTAATTATTTTTTTTTTTTAAAGAAATGGTAAAATTTAAGTGGCAGACCTTAATATGTTGAGGTTCTCATTAGGAGTGACCAGGATGGACAGGATTAGGAATGAGAACATCAGAGGGACAGCACAGGTTGAAGTGTGTGTGTGTGTGTGTGTGTGTGTGTGTGTGTGTTATACATTATATATACATGCATGCATACATGTGTGTGTGTGTGTGTGTGTTTTTGATCAATGTAGACATGCAGGTAGTTGGCGTGAAAGCAGAAGATGCAGGGGACAGAGTGATGTGGAAAAGGTTGAACACGCTGTGGTGACCCCTGATAAAAGGGCAACTTTTACCAATAACTTGATACCAATAACTGATCTCTAAATATCAGTTTTTGCTGCCATTTTATGCTGATAACATTCAAGATGGGAAGTAAGATCAAGACTAATGGTCAAATTCCCGTGGGAACTCGCATCACGTGGAATGACCGCTTCTGCTGGGAACATACTGTGGTCTTGTACACCCTCATCTCTACACATAGTTGTAAACTTTTTACAGTCAGTTTAATCTGTTATCACCCAAATGAGGATGGGATTTCCTTTTGAGTCCAGTTTCCCTCAATGTTTCCTCCTCTTCATTCTTTCAGGGAGTTTTTCCTTGCCACTGTTGCCATCTCATTTCTGATTTAAGTATAACAATTAACTTATATAATTGTCATGATCAGAACCTGTGTTTAATTTCTGCAAAGCTGCAATGTTCTAATGTAAAAGTGCTAAGGTATTCAACAGCACATGCATTTGATTTGGGTATAGGTCACATGATTTATAACTCTCATGTCTACTTATCACATTGTCTTATAAGAGGTCACATCTGTATTCGAAACATAGGGTTGAGGGACTGGTGGGTTTTTTTTTAAGCTTTGTTTATACCTGTAGATTGCTTTGCGAAATTTCGGTTTAGTTAAACCTGCTTATCCAGAGGGCAGTGCCAACCCCGAAAAAAAATCTTTCCCAAAAAGTAAATTGGATTGTGTTTAGTTTCCATAATGTATTTATTCTGTTGCTAAAAGGGATGTAGTAAAATGTTTTAAAATGTAGTATCACATACTATTTTTGAAATTTGGTGTCATACCAGTGCGTAATGGAATAGCCACATTCCACTTTGTTTCTGTAGTCGACCTACAGGTGCTGGTCATAAAATTAGAATATCATTAAAAGTTTAATTTATATCAGTAATTCCATTCAACAAGTGAAACTTGTACACTATACACGAACAGGCATATGGTATCCCTGTTCGTAATTGTCCAGCAAACTCTCCTGACCTTAACAGTATAGAAACTCTATGGGGTACTGTGAAGAAGATGCAATGTGCCAAACCCAACAATGCAAAACAGCTGAAGGCCACTATTGTAGCAACCTTGGCTCTCATAACACCCGAGCAGTGCCACAAAATGATCGACTTCATGCCACGCCTCATTGCTGCAGTAATTTGGCCAAAGGAGCCCAAACTAAGTATTGACTGCTGTACACGCTGATAGGTTTCATGTTCATATTTTTCAGTTGGCCAGCATTTCTATTTTTGTATTGGTCTAAAGTAATATTCTAATTTTCTGAGACACTGAATTTGTTTTTTTTATTAGTTGTCAGCTATAACCATCAAATTAAAAGAAATAAATACACTTTTTCATGATATTCTAATTTTATGACCAGCACCTGTGTAGAAAGATTTGCATCAGTTTTACCTTAGGTTAAAGCGAGCATGAAGGTTCATATGAATGCAAATATCATTGATATTTTCTAGCTAATCTCTATTGTTGCTGCAAGGTTTGTATTGTATTAATTCCCAGTATATTCATTTTTTCCCACATTTTCTTTCTCTTGCAAAAGATCTTAGGATCTAGCAACTAAGCAACCAGCTGAAGAGTAGACAATCAGCTTCCTGTTTGCACTGGTACATGCATTCCCAGTGGCTCTAATTAGTCATGTGATTTGCATTTCCTGCTTGTTGGTATGGATGAAGATTATATAAAAACAGATAAAATGCTAATCTGAGTTTTAAACTGCATCATTAAAACGAAAATATACTGGACTTTACTACATTTTACAGTAAATACAGTCTTTTGTATATGGACTAGTTTGTATTAAATTCGCACAATTGTATTTTAATGGAGCTCTTTATAATATTCCTTGTATCATCTCTTTGTTTCTGCGCTGCTAATCAGAGAATCCCCAATTTGCTGCTGTAGCACAAGTGCATTCTGCAGTCTCAGTAAAGCTCCAGTGCCTTATTCATCCTGACCTCAGCAACAGCAGGACATCTGCTCCCATTGGTGCTTTTTTACACACCAAGAGAGCGCAGCATTAACAGAGCTATGATTAAAACCAACTAACCGACATTTCTGTTTATTAAAACCTTTTTTATGATCATGTTGGAGAAGCCCTTGTCTTGTGTGAGGGATTCCCCTGTACGTTGTGTTATGGTAAGGGGATCAGGTTTTTTTCTTTTTTTTTTTGGGAAATACAAAATGTTTTTCTGCATCTTACTGCAGACTTTATTATAAGAAGAACTGAGACTGTCTTTGTCTCACCTTAATTATGTCAGGATTAAGAATCACTGAATACTCATCGTAGCCATTTTAACATATGGTCATGTGTATATCTGTCACAGTGCAACTATTGCATTCGGCAGTGACGATCTTCAGCAGCTTGCATGTGTTCTCAGACATGGACAAACATGTATGAAGGTATCAGTGTGTGTAAGGATTATGTGCAAGTGGTTGAAGATTTTTGGACAGTTCTCAGCTCTTTCTGGTTAGATTTTATCTTACCATGAGCTTGGGAACAGACTGACCTTCTGAGCCAGGTGCCACTCAACTCGCATTATAAAAAATAACAAAGAAAAATGAATGAATGAATAACTGTTCTAAGTTCACTTTTGTTTTTATGAGTTCACAAGACTGGCTCAACCGCTTAAACCTGTTGGTGTTATCTGCCAGTTATTACAGGCTTACAAGGTAACTGGATACTGTTATCTACTGAACAGAGCTAGCATGTCTAATGTGGTGTAAATTTGTGACTGTTTTGTGTATTTATTACCAGTTTGACTGTTCGAATACATACTAAAAGACATTTATTGCAAGGATTGTTGTGCCATGGTTGTTGGCTCTGGAGCAACTCATTCCATAACCTGAAAAATAGTTTTTGCCGCCACACTACAAATTCTCAATCGGCTAGTCTCTACATAAGATCAGTCTTGTTGGTGTGGAACCAGGATGTTGCCTGCTTGCTGGTTTATTTGGGGTTGTTTTGCTGAAATGCCCATTTCAAGGGCAGTTCTTCAGCCGACGGCAACGGGCCCTCTTCTAGTATTTTGATATATTCAAAGTGGTCCATGGCACTTGGTATGCAATAAATGAGCCGGACTCCCAAGTATGGGAAACATCCCTAAACCATTATGCTTGTAAATTAGTCTTTGTCTTCACACTCTTCTTCTTTTGGCCTCTTCCTTTATCAGGGGTCGCCATAGCGAGTCAATCTTTTTCACGTCACTCTGTCCTCTGCATCTTCTACTTTTACAACAACTACATTTCTTCTTTGAAAACATCTGCCTTTCTCAACTTACACCATTTGGTCCTCTTCTCTACATTTGCCCTCCTACAAACCACCATCCAATGTTGTCAAGCTACACTCTCCCCTGCCACTATCTTACAGTCTCCAATCTCTTATAAACAACCTTGATTACACAGGATGTAGTCTGTGTGCTCCTGTCTCAAATTTTGTAGATCACTCTGTGCCCCTCACCTCATCTCCTTTGTTTCCTTCACCAACATGCGTATTGAAATCTGCACCGATCGCCACTCTCTCCTCTCTGGGAATGCTGTATACCATTTCATCTAGCTCCCCCGGAATCTCTCTTCTCCAACTCGCAGCCAATTTGTGGTGCATAGCCACTGACAACATTCACTATTGGAATATAAATTCCTAACTTCAAACTCATCATCCTATCTGACACTTTTCACCCGAACAACAGTCCTTCATGACCAACCCGACACCATTTATCCTTGTTCACACCATGATAACAGTTTTATAAACTGCACCACTGCTTCAAGCCTTGCTCCCCTCCAACTTTGTCTCCTGCACACACAAAATATCTACCTTTCTTCTCTCCATCATGTCGGCCAGTTTTCTACCTTTTCCTGTCATTGTCCCTACATTCATGGTTGCTACCTTCAGTCATACACTCTTGACTCTCCTGTTCAAACGGTAGCCCAATTTTTGACCGTACCCTGTTTTTGCGACCAGTCCGCTATGGAGGAACATTACATTTTTGGCAGAAATCTTTACCCAGGCTTAGGACTGGCAGTAAAACACGGTACTGTTGCTTACAATCAGTGGTTATGGGTCATCTGTGGCCTTTAGACCCAATAATAATATTGCACTCATGGCCACTGTGCCCCTTCTTTTTAGGTCAGTTAATGTGATGTTTAGCAAACTGTGACCTTTTAATGTATCTTTTTTAGCAGTAATACTTCAAGTGTTTCTTGTCAATAGTTTGTGTTCACATTGTCTTCTGATTGTTGCAGTACTCACAGGTAACTTTGCCTGAATCTGATCACTGGATGCTTATTTTATGATCTATGCAGGTGATTATTTTTTTCATGTGTTTCTTTTTTGGCTATTTTAAAACTTTTGAGAATTTTATCTGAGCTAAAATTATTTTGTGTAATGTATTAACATTTAGGGCAAAGTCAGTAATTAAACACATTAGTGACGTTGGACTGCTATTTGTTTAAACACAGCTGAATATGCGATTTACATTTTAGATTTCAGACTTCCAACCAGTAGCATGAGTGATGCAGTGGAAAGAAGTGTCAAAAATCATCCAGTTGACGTTCATACAGAATTATTTGGCATTATGTGATCACTAACCTTTTATTAGCCATGTGTTCTAATGTGTGATGTTAGCCACAGAAATGTTATTCAGCAGAAATAAAACGGGTAGAATTTGAGACATAATGGCAATACAAATAAATGGATAGAGAAAATAATTGTAAGCAAGATTGTTTTGTGACGTCTAAGACTTGTCAGCTGAGCGTTGCCATAGCAAGAGAGGATAGGATGTCATACTACAGCAGATGTGTGAGGGAGAGAGGGTGCGTGACGAGCAGCATGCTTAGAGTTGTGATTAGCACCTCCTTTTTCTTCTGACGTGGACTCACTTGAGTCTGCAGAGAGTGTCAGCCATTGTGTCCTATTGTATTACCTCCAGCATTAATCCACACAGACTTTATTCACCAAAGGTCTATATTAAAATCATGAATTACTGATTTTAAATAAATTGTTGATGTTATAAGGTCTTTGTGTGAGAAATTCTTTGACGCCCTTAAGTAACCTGAAAAATCTAAGCTTATTATTTGTCTCATTAACAGAAATGTATTTCTTGTTGATGGTTGTTGTTTCTTAGAATACTACTAGAAATTGTAGCGTTACTTGGTAGAACCTGTAATACCTGTCTGGAATGGGTTAACTCC
Source organism: Aspidoras spilotus (assembly GCA_028565295.1). Classification (NCBI taxonomy): domain Eukaryota; kingdom Metazoa; phylum Chordata; class Actinopteri; order Siluriformes; family Callichthyidae; genus Aspidoras; species Aspidoras spilotus. The sequence continues at coordinate 14,534,891 of JAOUQV010000034.1, forward strand.
AGGTGCTCCGGTTTCCTCCCACACTCCAAAGGTAAATTGGAGATGCTAATTGTTTTTCAATTAATGCTCTTCTCTAATATTTCTGACCACCCTGCATTTTTTGTAAATTACGTTATGTTAATGTTATGTTAATGTATTTTTTTTTTTCCTTTTTCTTATCAACTTGTGATTCTGGCTCTTTGGCACACCAGCAGACACTTAAGCATTAAAGACTGTGACGCACTAAGCTAACGTCGACGTGTTGGCGCCGATCGCGGCTAACTGACACCACCTTACGTTGAACAAATGGCACAACACAAACTACAGCTGGCTTCAGACATCACTAGATAACTCTAAATATTGATACACAGCTGTATTCAAGATGTTAAAAGGGAGTCCTTGAATGGCATGCTTACTGTATGTTCTAAATAGCATGCACTGCAGTGTATGTACTGGTCATGTGATTTAGTATGCCACTTCTTGTTTGGGATTTTCAGTCTTGCCCATCAGCTTGTTTAGATTATCATGCAGCACTGCAGATGTGATGAGTAAAAAATGAAAATTAAGTAGCCTCATCCTACTGCACTACTTCATTGATGCAGATGTATGCTTTATCAGCTGTGACGAGAACGACTGCTGGCAGATGTGCACAGAAACTTACTGCGTGTATGTAGGATTTTAATTTGCTTTTTCTTTTGTGGTTTTGGGTCATGGTGAGTAGGGGTTTGCGGTGTCCTGACAGGGAATAGATAATCATTCATGTACTCCCTTTTACCCCTTTATCTGATTTTTATCTTGCATTCTGTTTTTACTTATTTTAATATCTATCATTTACAGTTTGCACTGATGCTTTACAGATGTTACAATTGAGTATAGCTTTATGCTCAGTGTTGAGTTTGTACAACCTGTATGTATTTGTGTTCATCTGCACATTTTATTGCAGGCCATTGATTTACCTGCTGTATGCTGCCATTTTTACTCCTCTACTTGTGTTTTTAAATTGAAAATTGTGTTTGTTCTGGCAGCTCTGTCATGTAAAATGTGTGTTGCAGTGACTTGAGCAGAAAAGCCAACTGGGTCTTTTTCTCCCCGTTACGCCATAGATTCTTGTATTCAACACGCTTTCATTCTTGTTCCAGTCTTTGAATCTGTTTCAGTTTGACTTGTAAGTGCTCTAATGAGACATGACTGGTATGAGGTGACAGACGGCGCTGTATCACTGTCCTCTGTGTTTACGCTGCATCTTGGAGATCTCTCTTTTTCTCTCTTTCTCCCACACACACACACACACTTAACGCATGCAGTTCCTAACGGTCTTTACACAGTTTGTCTGCGTTTATATGCGCAGACCTTGAGATCAGAGTTTAATTCTTCCAGAGCCAAGCTTGTAAGTAGAGCAGCTTGTATCTCGAACAAATTTGTCCCATTTAAAATAATGGAAATAGATTTAATCCGTTCCAGCTTTCTGACAAGTCCCCGAAATATCCTAAATTATGAAAAAATACATGTTTCTAATTAAGAGAAAAAAAAACACAGATTAAACATAAAAAATGAATAAATAAAAGAAAAATGTTTAAACAGTAAGTAAAATGTATAAAATATGGTACTGTTGTCTTTCTTTGACGTCGGATAAGCGCGGCTAACGGAGAGAGGGCGGAAGGAATGGATACTAGCAATTTACTGAGCATAGATACATGCATGTAAACTAAACCGGCACCTTCTTACACTTTTAAACATAATTTCAGTTGCACTTTTAAATCAATTCACAAAAGTACAAAATTGTAAAAAATAAAAAAAAATTAACTTTCTTAACTCTAAGCTTAGCCTACGCTTAACGTTACGAACGTACGATACAATAATCATCTGTTTTTGCCTTTTTGGTTGCACTTTCGGCACCTTCCCTTACAGCCCTTTTATACATAAACCTATCCATCGACGTTTGCTTTTGCCTGCCTAACACGTAAGAAGAACGAGATGAAGCATGCGAGAGGATTGTGGGAACGAGCGCTGACTAGCTGCCTATCGGTCCCAAAGCCCATATTGTATTATCTTGTAGGGCAAGTGGGTAATTAAACAAATTAGTGACGTTGGACTGCTATTTGTTTGAACACAACTGTATTTGTGATTTACAGTTGTTGGATTTCGCTCCGTCAACCAGTAGCATGAGTTACGCAGTGGAACCAAAGTGTCAGAAATCATCCAGTTATCATTCTTACAGTGGCTGGCCATGTGTGGTTGATCTGCAAGTTAAACTAGCAGTGCTGCTTCATTGTGCGTTATTTGAAATGCGACCGGAAGATATTCTACATCTTGTGGTCACTAACCATTTTATTAGCCATGTGTTCTAATTCAGCAAATCAGTGTGATGATGGCCACAGACCTGAAGCAGAAATAAAACTGGTAGAGTTTGAGACATAACGGCAATACAGATAAATGGATGGAGAAAATGAATGTAAGCAAGATATTTTTGTGACGTCTAAGACTTGTCAGCTGAGCGTTGCCATAGCAAGAGAGGATAGGATGTCATACTACAGCAGATGTGTGAGGGAGAGAGAGTGCGTGACAAGCAGCATGCTTGGAGTCGTGATTAGCACCTCCTTTTTTCTTTGACTTGCACTTTTTTGGACTTTAAATGAATTCACAATTGCTTAAATTGTAAAAATATATAAATGAATAAACTTTCTAACTCTAAGCTCAACTTTTTGAACGTGCAATACAGTTTACAGTAATCATCTGTCTTTGCCTTTCGGCACCTTCACTCACTTACAGCCCTTTTATACATAAGCCTATCCAACGACGTTTGCTTTTGCCTGCCTCTGCGTAGTAACACGTGAGAACAAGATGAGGGATGCGAGAGGATTGTGGGACTGAGCACCGACAAGCCAACTATTGATGCCTGTCCCAAAGCTCGGCTCGTATCTTTGAACTGCGCTCGTATCTGGAGCAGAAATTTTGCTCGAGCCACAATCTTATTTCGAGGTACCACTATGTGAAATTCCTGGAGTATAAGCCGATGTTGAGATAATCTAACATTAATTTCAGGATTTGAGCCTTTTATTTACTGTGATATTGAGCTCATAAGAGCAGCTCAGAAACTCTCCATATGTCCCTCTGAGACTCTGCTCTCAATGGACAAGTGTCTTGTTGTTCACTTGTGCTGCCTAACATTTGCTTATGTCATTTAAGGACTCTGCTCACATGAATTAAAACATGCAGCAGTGGGGGCAAATCTGTGAGAAACTGCTACCTATGTAGAAAAAAATATATACATATAAAAATATAAACGGGTACAGATCTAGGTTCATCAGCTGAGTGGACTGCCAGTGGGGCAAATTTTGGTTTTTTTTATTGGAGTTTGAATTTTCTCCCATTGAGCTTATTCTTTGTGCTCTGTGGTCCTCCCGTAGTCCAAAAACATAGGTGAATTGGCAAAATGCTCTTGTCTTGTGTATGAGCCCAAACTTGTCATGAAATGCTAAAATGAGTCAAATCAATCAACATCCTCATTAATTTAGTTAAATATATGGGTTGAAGTTTTCTTTAAACGTGTCTTCCTAATTTGGTCAGCTGTTAAGTCTCCATACACCATCCAGCTTTCCATCATGCAAAAGCTACTAACCAGGTGTGGGTGATCAGGGACCTAGGTGGTGCATTATTTTGGCTCATTGGAAGTCTGAGAAAAGCTTAATCCTCAGAGCATTTCCTTCTCTATAGACAAAGGCAAAAATTATAATTGGCTGTTCCAAAAAAATAGCAGTGTCTGCATGTTAATGTACAAACTGTGAATCACTGAAGCAATATTGTTATATACATTTTATTACTGATAACTGACTTACAATGGAAGTAATTAACATCCAGCTCAAGCTGACTGGACTGCATTCCACAGTACTTTAGTGTTCTTGGATTTTGCAACCAAAAGGCTTGAGGATTGGTCTGGCCATGTCATAACATCAGTCTTGTTAGTCTGGAACCAGGATGCTGCCTGCTTGCTGTTTGGTGTCGTTGTCTTGCTGTAAGACCAATGTTATTTTTCAGCATAAAGAAAAAGGACCTCTTCCAGTACTTTGATACATTTTAAACTGGTCTGTGGTTCTTAGTATGTGATAAATGGGCCTCATCATGTTAAACATCCTGGGGGAGGCGCAGTGGATAGTGCTGTAGCCTCACCACAAGAGGACCCTAGATCCCCGGATGGGGCAACCTGGGAATTTCTGTGTGGAGTTTGCATGTTCTACCCGTGTTTTCATTGCATGCTCCGGTTTCCTCCCACAGTCCAAAGACATGCATGTTAGGTAAATTAGAAATGCTAAATTGTCATTAACATGTGTATTTATATGTAACTGTATGATATGAGACTTGTGTATGAGTATGACCCTGTTCCTGTCATTAGAATAGCCACTGGTGCTGAAGATTACGTTGAACAATAAATTAATATGTGTTAAACATCATCATACCATTATGCACTTGATGATTTTGTTCAGTGTACTGTAGCTAAATGTGTTTCTGGGTGGGTCATCAACAACAATCTTTAGCAAACCGTAACCATTTTAACCTTTCAGAAATGTTACTTTACAAGGGTTTCTTGTAAATAGTTTTTGTTCATATAGGTGTCTTCTGATGATCTTTAATTTCCCTGGATGTGAACACTGGATGCTTCATTGCCATTCTTGTTGCATGATGTATGCAGCTTCTTTTTCAAATGATTTTTTGTCTTTTTATAGAATTTGAGATCATTTTATCTGGGCATCCAATGATTTTCTGCACATTTTCCTTTCTCCAATATACTTTTTATCAAAGACTTTATACTTTGGTATTATGTCTAGAGCGACCCATTTGTGAAGCAAGGGCTAAAACCAGCATGTACAGCATTTCCTGCTCTCCCTCTAACAAAGGACAATAGTTGACACCTGTTTCTTCACAGAAGGAATGATCACACTATTTGAACTCCACATTGCTATTAATTTGAACAGTTACCTTTTATTAAATGAGTTAAATACACTCAATTAGCAGCGTGCATGTCATGACCGTTGATTCTGTTTGCCTGTTATGTGGATTCACCCAATAATAATTTATTTTCCCATGTTGTATCATTTTTTCTGGCAAAATCTGCAAATGCAACAGTGATGCTATACTGCTATTATTTTGAAAACTGTAATTCCATATGAAAATAATTCATGTTTTTTCAAGTCTTCCTTCTCTCCCTTAGCCAAGATGAATAGAAGTCCTTATGTAAGAGGTTTCAGCCCCTCTGTTTAAAACAATACCATTTCCTCCTTAGGGAAAAGCCCCACCCTTCACAAATGGTGGAAAGTTTTTTGAGTTTGTCCTATTTCTGAACTCCCAGGTAATTGTTTAGAGGCCACCTTGTTCACTCACTCTTGTCCAGACACATTGAGAGTGCACTGTGTTTAGTCAACAGCTTTTCAGGGTTCATAGCAGTTTCACTTGCGGTTAAAAAGATCAGCGGATAGTGTTGTGTAAGCAGTACTCAGTAAGTTCTTATTTTCTCTCTCACCTCAAACTAAATCTGGATAAAACTAAACTCCTGATCATTTCAGCAAAAGCTTTGATTCAATTCAATCCAACTATCCAAATTGCTCTGCGTCCTGTCATAGTCTGCTTCCTTATCGCCCTCTACACTGGCTCCCAATAAAGTTTCCATCCAGAACAAGATCCTGACGTTGTCCTAAAGGACATTTTCTGGTTCTACTCCATCGTATCCATGGTTGTGTGGGTTTTTTTTTTTCCTTTTTTTTCTCTCTTCTAAAGGTACACCCAAGCTCGTCCACTCTGCTCTAGTGTTGGTCATCTCCTGGTCCTTCCACCACATAGGTGCCAGTTTACGCTCCATATCTTTAATCACTGCTAAATGGTAGAATGATCTCCCTTGCAGTGTCCATAATGCTGAATCTACAATTTTAAGCTCATGACGCACCACCATAGGCACTTACTCTAATCCATTTACCCTTTCCTTTTTTACTTCTTCTATTGTTTACTTTATTATTTTAAAAAAGTGAAAAGATCAACAGATCAGCATGAGGAAAGTATGTGTGTATTTCAGTCGACTTGTTCAACTTGTGGTGTTCTCTCACTTGTCTGTCGCTATAAATAAAAGCACAAATGACAAAATGTAAACACCTTTCTAGATATTTAAGATTTCAGAAGGGCTAAGCTGGAGCGTTTGCATATTTTTAGCTCACTGGACCATTCTGACCTCCGAGTCCCACCTTCTCTTTTTATACTTGTTTTCTAAATGATGCACGGCTCTCTTTTTCTATCTGTTAGTTTAAGTTTCAGTGTATTTTCTTACTGGGTGTCTGATATTGCATTAGGCTTTTTTTCTTGTTTTTCATCTCTGTTGATGAATTTTTTTTTTTGAAAGTGAAAGTGCTACATTTTACTGTTTTGCACACTGCGGAATTGGTCCTCTGCATTTAACCCATCCGTGCAGTGAAACACAAATACACACACACAGGTGAAGTGAGCACACG
>JAOUQV010000034.1:14548886-14561830 GCA_028565295.1 Aspidoras spilotus
GCTTGTCCAATTTAGCCATGAAACCTCCCACACTAAAATGACAGGTGTTTCAGTTTCATTGTCTAACCCCTGTAAGTATTGAGTGCGGTACATGCTGATACGTTTCATGTTCGTATTTTTTAGTTGGCAGGGATTTCTAAAAATCCTTTTTTTCAGATGGGTCTAAAGTAATATTCTAATTTTCTAAGATACTGAATTTGGGTTTTTATTAGTTGTCAGTTTTAATCATCAAATGAAATAAACGCTTGATATATATCAGTCTGCATGTAACGAATGTCTATAATATACAAGTTTCACTTTTTTGAATAGAATTACTGAAATAAATAAACTTTCATGATATTGTAATTATATGACCAGCACCTGTAGATTCAGGACCCACAATTTGTTTAAATTTAAAGTATTTGTTTATTTTTACATAGTTTGCTCTTCCAGCTCCATAACACCAACAAAAACAGGACTTAAAAAAATTAGAATGCTCTTGAGAAATCAGCCCAAACTAAGTAGTGGAAGGACAAAATGTGGCAGAAGATGCACCAGCAAAAGAGATGATTGTCCCACACACCATTGTAAATGACACAGTAAATTAATATATGCACGAAAACTGAAATGATTGTTTACAATAACATGTTTACAATATTTATTTGTATCAGTTTTTTTACTTGTCCGTATGATAATGAAGGGGCCTCCATGTGGAGGTTTTTGCAGAGAGTCTGTTAAATTTTGCTCGTACTGTTTTAATGGATATGGCTGAGGGTATAATCCCGCCCCCTCATAAATACAGAAATAAATTCATGAATAAATACAGAATAAATAAAATTCTTTTGTTTCTATTTTCATTAATCAATTAAATTTTTAGGCATATATCAATTTGTTTTTATTTATTTATAACTTTTTTTTTTTTTGTATCTTTTTTTTTATTATGGGCTAGGTCCAACATGATAACACTGGGTTGTGTGAATGTGTCTGATCCTCTTGGTTTATCTGGGTTACTTTGTATGTATTGCCTTGTATTTCTATTGTTCTTTGTTTATGCATTTTAGCACCCTGTAGTTCCTGCCGAATTCCCCGGCCAATCTGAAGCTCCAGTGTTTTCATTAGGCAAGCATCAGGCTTGGGTTCTGGCTGCTCCACTCGGTTAATGCCTCATGCTTATCTATACAGCTGCAGGCCGCGTTTCATTTTTCATTGTCTAACCATAGTCTACAGCGTATATGTATGTCTCTATAACCAGATGGACAACAGCCTTCTGTTTATATTTTATGTAGCATTTGTAATATTTGGCCTTGTCGGGGACAAATAGTATAAATGCTACGTAAAGCAGACTCGTCTATAGCTGTATGTCATAAAATCAATGTGTTTGTGAAATTATAGAAGTGAGCCATTGGACACTGGTTATGAAGTCTGAAACTGTTCTGTATTCTTAACACTGATAGCCTTGAACTTGATATGATTCACAAGTATTGTGATTCAGCAGGTTACAGCATGTGACCCTTTTATTCCCACAATTACAGTCTGCACTGCTTTTGCTTTTTTCTTGGTTATTGTTTTAAAACTTTTTATAGATAATTCTGATGAATGTGATTTTAAAACGGTATTTACAACTGTGACGTTCCTGCAGAAACTGGAATCCGAGCTACTATTGCTACTTTTATTCTTTTATTTGTTTTACACATTTTTATATATGCCATTTCTAGCCAATGCAGTTTTTTCCCATCCTCCCATGTACTGGCATGTGCGTGTGCTCATTCGTCTGCGTGTGCTCGTTCGTTCGTCTGTGTGTTTGATCGTATGTGCGCGCACGTTGCATTGTGTGCACACTGTGTTTCTGTGTATGACAGACACTGCTCCCTGGCTTTCATGCTTCATTAATCAAAACCAATCTAGGTGGACTCATGAAATTGTGCAGCAGACAAGTGTCTCTACTGTTTTATAGTTAAATGTCTCTAAAAACATTAATGTTAAATTTAAAGACAATTTCGTGGTTAAAACAGAAGATAATAAAATTTTGTATATTTTATTCGTAAAATGTTGGGCTTCACTTATCCTAGACTTTTGTGCGAGAAAGGACACTTAGTCCTTCATAATAATGTAAAATATTTTAATTGTGCGAGTGTGCATTGTTTCTGTGTATGACACGTTCCTCGCTGGATTTAATTCATCATAAATAAAAACCAAAGTAGGTAGACGGATGAAATTTTTGTGTCTCCTATATATGTGTCTAAATATGTCATCCATCACCCTAACCTTGGGGAGAGAGAGAGGGAAGACCTAGCCCTTGTCATGATGTAAAATATGTGTATTGGCTAAAAAACAGCAGAGATATGACATTGTAAGAAAAAAGGTCAAATCAAAGATGTTGGTATCGGTTTTGTGAAAATGTAACTTTGGTCTAAGAGGATATTTAAGGAGGTGGGGCCGATCAAATGATATCTCGATCAGGAATTTATCAATCAATTAGATGTTTATAGCGGAGACCCAGCTCTACGATGTAAAGTTTAAAGTTTTTACGGGAAAGAATTTTGATTTCATTAAGCATGTCTTCTTCCTTGAGTGTATCTAAAGTGATCTTGTATATAACAGGGTGTGAAGTATAAAGTGTGCTACAGAGTGAACGGAGAGTGCAATCCATCTGTAATTGTTAACAGACAAGATGGGTCAGACTAGCTCCAGGTCCGATCATGGCAAATTTCATGTTTGTGTCTCCAAAATTGACTGAGTTACAACAGTGAATGGGAAATTTTGGGCACAAAAACCAGCACAGTGGGCACCTGGTTATAGATTTCTCTTCACTGTGAACACACTTCTTCTAAACCTTTCCCAGTTGTTTTGATATGTGACCTGTGCCATTCTTCATTAACTGTAGGAGGAGATGGGCACTAAAAAATGTGTGGGATGATAATAATAATAAAAATAATGTTTGTTCTTATTATGCTTATGCTTGTTGAGCCGGGCAAATGCTACAGGTATTTAAGATTGTAATCATCATCTGTATGAATATTTTCACAGATCACCAGAAATTGGAGCGGGAAGCTCGGATCTGCCGTCTGCTTAAACACCCCAACATAGGTGAGTATATATACACACACACACCTCAACTTAGCACTCAAAGCTAATAAAGAGCAAATAGTATGTGCAACTCTAGACCAGAGTTTGTTGATCTTGTTTATTGAACTGTTGTCTGAATACAGACCCAGAAAAGTGCATCAGAACTAATTGAACTCAAAATTTCATTGCAGTTGTAAATGCTTCTGTTGATTCCCACATCAGACAAGAATAGGACAGAGAAAAGCCACATGAACACAGGGAGAACATACAAACTCCACACAAATTCCCAGGTGGCCCCATTCTGTGATCGAACCTGGGTCCTCTTGCTGTGAGGCCACAACACTATCCACTGCGCCACCGTGCCACCCAAGAATTGGGCTGCATTTCTATTTGTAAAATTGGTCTCCTTACATCCAAGACATTTAAAGGTCTGATGAAGTCATTTATATTTTTAGTATTGTTTCTTCGCCGTGTTTCACAGCCCACAGGTTGTGTTAAGGTAATATTAATAACATTTATATACACTTAAGTTATAAAACATCATTATTAATCAAACCATCGGCAAGTTGCTGCAAAAACGAATCATTTCCCCTTGGGGTAAATGACTTCTATCTCCTAACATTGCTATAGCCTACCGGCCATAAACAGCATTGCGGTTGACATGGTTGATCCAAGACGAGCGCATGGAACTAGCAGAGCTTCTGCGGTGGTCATGGGTCAGTCATAGGCATGTGGTTAAGGAACCAGCCTTGTGAACGGACGGTCCCTGGTTTGATTCCAAGTACCGACAAGTCATGGCTGAAGTGCCCTTGGGCAAGGCACCTAACCCTAGTTTCTCCCCGGGCGCTGTGCTGGCTGCTCACTGCTCCAAGTGCGTATGCTCACTTCACCAATGTGTGTTTGGGTGTGTTTCACTGCACGGATGGGTTAAAAGTGGCAAAAATGTATCACTTTCACTTATAGAAGATGTGCATTATTTAATCAAACAATGCACGTTAAAGGAAAAATAACAGAATAACATCATAGAAAGAAGAATCCAGAGCAGTTCCCACATACCCTGGTGCAGATTCAGCATAGGAGTGTTATGTAAGATATTCCTTTAATTTAGGTGATTTGATGTTGCTAGTGGAGAGTGTTGTCTAATACATCAACGTCTGTCTTTCTGTGGTGCCTGCCTGATGAATTTCATTTCTCTTGCTCCGTCTCTTCTCTCTATACATACTCCATCTTCTCAAATCGCACCTTATAACACCCCTCTCTCTCTCTCTCTCTCTCTCTCTCAACGGGACAGCTTATTTTGCTGTTCTGACTGCAAATAAACTCCAAACGAAGGGGCCAATTGAGAGGGGAAGAAAAAGATCCTTTTACTCTTGTTCTCCTACTCCCATCCACATTCCCCACACACTTAACAATACATAATAGTGTATAATCAGCACTTAGATGTGTTTTTAAAACTACTTACTGGATGGATTGTGTTACAGAACACATCTAGATGGTCATTTAATGTGAATTACGTCACAATTTCCAGGAAATGTGTTGTGGAGCTTTTCATATACAATCAGATTGTTAGTTATAAACCAGTTATATCTCTTTAGTTCTTCTGTTTATATTATGTTTTTATTCGGGACGTCTGTGAGGTCATATATATGAAAGAGGACAATTAGCACTTGGGAGAGAGCTGAGCAACATTTAAAAACGAAAAAGTCACTTCATGTGTTTCAGAGAAAAACTTCAATCTTGCCACGGTTTCATGGAAGCGAGCTAGCCGCTTAGTGGGAATTGGAAATTTTCTAATTTCGCTCTCACTAATGCATACTGGGGCAGGAAATGTGTGCATTATTACTTTATGATATTAGGAGCACTAAGAACATTACTGATTCTCATTAGCTTAAACATAATGACATTTCACATCCTACATAATTCACACATTCTTTATATGCACACCAACTTTTGTGAAATTGTCCGTGACCACTTTAACCTGAACTGCAGATGCATGATATTGGAACCGCTGATCTATATGTGGAATGAATAGCGGTTAAAGGTTCCGTCATTCTTTAAGTGTACAATTCATGCTAAAATTTCTGAATCGCCAAGACTACTTTCTTGACTTTATTGATCATTAAAACTGAAAGAAATTCTCTCTCTCTCCTCAGTGCGACTCCATGACAGTATCTCGGAGGAAGGCTTTCATTACCTTGTCTTTGACCTGTGAGTATCTCAGCTGACTTTTTTTATTAGGTTATATGTTGGAGTGGTAATTCTTTCCTGCATTCTCAACAGATTTATTATTCATACATTATTGTTATTGCAAATTTTGTCAGATTTGAACTTTTTATTTAAATATTCATCAAAATATGCTAGTATGAAAATATTGTATAAAATATATAGTGGAGGTAATATGGTGGCGCAGTGGATAGTGCTGTAGCTTCACTGCAAGGGGAAACGGATTTCATCCCTAGATGGGGCGACCTGGGAATTTCTGTGTTGAGTTCTCCTCGTGTTCGCGTGGGTTTTCTCCGGGTACTCTGGTTTCCTCCCACAGTACAAAGATATGCACGCTAAGTAAATTGGAAATGCTAAGTTGTCATTAACTTGTGTATTGATATGTGATTTTGTGTATGAGTATGACCTTGTTCCTGTTATTAGAATAGACACTGGTGCTGAGGTTGACTTTAAAAACAACAAATAAATTAATTAATTAAATATATATTGGAGACACGCAATATTTCATCTTATAATAGGTTTCATTCATTACTCAGCGGTGTTGCATTATACACCTAAGAGTGGTAAATGATGGTTCAGATCCATTTTAATTGCTACATTTACACTTTACAAATGCCTTGTGTTTTTTTTTTTCCCTCTCTCGCTAGTGTTACCGGTGGAGAGCTTTTTGAGGACATTGTTGCTAGAGAGTATTATAGTGAAGCTGATGCCAGGTGAGTCCAGTTCAGCGCCTGGAACATTCACACACTCGGATACACTAAACATCATTCTGCCAAGTCACTTTTCTGAATAATACATTGTCAATAACTTGAACAAGGAACTATGAGACTGAATATTTTCATCTAGCTATGGTAAACGTATGTTATTTTGGGCTGTATATTAATTCAGTTCAATTAATTTTTTTGTAGCACTTTTTACAATAGAAATTTAAATATAGGGTATAATCATGACACTTATATAAGCTACTATTTATCCCAAATTAGCAGGCAGGACAGTGACGGTGGCAAAGAAAAACCTCCCGAGATGATAAGAGGAACCAAGGGAAGGAATTTCTCAGAAAGGAATCCCATCTTTATTTGGGTGATAACAGATTAAACAATCAGTAAAAAGAATCAGTAAATGTGTGTAATTCTATAGGATGTTTCCTGCAGAAACCAGTCGTTCTGCATGAGCTCCCACAGGAAGTTGCCCATCAGGGTGGAACAGGCATGAATATGAGACAAGGTCAGAATCTGCATTTTCTGAATAGTAGAGTCTGTAGCTCAGCAGAAAAAGAAAAATGACTGTTGTAAAATAGAAGTTTAAGAAATATGGAGTGTGTTGAAGTACAAACTCCCGCAAGGCTACATGTAGCAGTATAAATAAACGGGTGATTCTGAAGGTAACACAGACATGACACAACCAGCCACTCCACTGTCAACAACCCTCTATGTTAACCCACTCTAACCCTCCAAATCTGCATCTTTATTCAAGTGGAACTAGAATTATAAGCATAATGCTTAACTAAACAAATACATCTTGAGCCTAAATTTACAGATGCATCTTATTTAACACACAAGTGTTAAATAAGTGTTAAAATGGTCCCTTAGTCTGGTTCAGTAGGTTACACAATCATGGGGAAGACATTTGCAGTCAGTGACGCACTTCACAAGCAGGGTATGGCACACAATTCATTGCTAAAGAGGCTGGCTGTACACGGCGTGCTGTATCCAAGCATAAATATGCAAAGTTGAGTGGAAGGAAACAAGTATGGTAGAAAAAGTTGCACAAGCAACCGGAATAACCCCAGCCTTGAAAGGAAAGTCAAGAAAAGGCCATTAAAATAATTGAAGGAGATTCACTAGGAGTGGACTCCTGTGTGTAGTGGCTCTTGAAGCTCTGACACCAGCAGATGTATCCAGAACATGGTCTACCACTGTCACATTATTTGTATCAAGACAATCATGTCCAAGAGAAATTGCCAGCTTCATCTTACCTGTGCCGAGGAGAAAATTAACTGGATTATTGCTCATTGGTCCAATGTGTTTTCAAAGTAAATTTTGTATTTCATTTGGAAATCAGGGTCTAGTGTCATGGGGTACTGTGAAGATGTAATACACTGGACAATGCAGAACAGCTGAAGGCCACTATCGAACAACCTTGTCTCTAATAACACCTGAGCAGTTCCACAATAAACACCTGAAATATATCAGTCGGTGTGTAACAATTGTGTGTAATATAAGTTTCACTTCTTGAATGGAATTACTGGAATAAATAAACTTTCATATTCTAATTGTATAGCCAGCACCTGTATAATGTATGCATTTCACTGTTTGTATTGAATTACTGAAATAAGTTAACTTTTTGACGATATTCTAATTTATTGAGATGCACCTGTACATTGAGATTGTCTGAGACCCAAACATGGAAGCCAGCTCCATAACTTGGGCTTTTAAAGAAAAAGAAACTACAAGCAGCCTGCTTCTTTTGATCGAAGTAGGCGAGGGTGGGTCATAAAATATTTAGTTCACCAAGATATTCTGGACCGAGACAATTTAGAGCTGTGTGTGAGTAATTCAAGTTTATAATCCATGTGGAATTTAATTGGGAACCAATGAAGTGTAAATAAGACAGGGCGGCACGGTGGCGCAGTGGATAGTGCTGTAGACTTACGGCAAGAGAACCCGAGTTCCATCCCCAGGTGGAGTGACCTGGGAATTTGTGTGGAGTTTGCATGTTCTTCCGTGTTCGTGTGGGTTTTCTCCAGGTACCCACGGTTTTCTCCCACAGTCCAAAGACATGCATGCTATGTAAATTGGAAATGCTAACTTGTGAATTGATATGTGACCTTGTGTATGAGTATGACCGTGTTCCTGTCATTAGAATAGACACTGGTGCTGAGCATGACAATAAATAAATAAACCATAAATAAGACAGGGGTGATGTGATTATCTGTTAGTTCTAGTAAGAACTCTGGCTGCAGCTTTCTGGACTAAATAAAGCTTTTGTGTACACCTGCTGGAACATCCAGTCAACCAGGCATTACAACAATCCAGGCTTAAAACAACATGGGCATGAATTATTGTTTCAGCATCATGAGCTTCTAATGAAAGACTGGAGTCAATAATCTCGCCATGATATTTTACTGCTTCACAGGAAATGACTAAATTACCATCCACAGTCATTGCATAATCAATTGTTCCGGGTAGAAGTTGTTTTAAGAATGATGTGGGTAAGGGATCTAGTACACAAGTTTCAAGTTTTCATGTGCAGGGCCATACGTCTGATCTTCTTTTCTCATTTCTCTTTATTTCAAATGGTTATTTAGTTATCAGCCTCTCATTTATCTTGCATGCGTATGTTCAGAAGCTTACCTGAAGGGTCCTGTAACAAGCATCTCCTCGTGTAATTATGAGTTAGTATCTCTTTAATTAATCCTGCTCCACTGTTCTTGTTTATGCTCTTAGACATGAATGCTGAACCAAAAAGGCAAAAAAGAATTGCAGTTTTCTTTTGATATTGTAAAAAAAAGTATCTGATTTTTAAAATGCTGTGAAAGTAGATAGTAAACAATATTTATATTTAATAATTATCATAGACCTAAAATTTTATACAGTACTAGTAAGGCTGTCCTTTTACCAGCCGTCTCTCCTCTCGTCACATTACCTGAAATTGCTGAGTATTTCTTGCACTTTTATTTACTATTTATTTTTTTTTTATTTTTTTTAAGTATTAATTCTTACTACAATGTTTCTCCTGACACAAAAAAATGGTTTCTTAAATGAAACCTTCAGCATCTTATTGATGTAATGGAGCCATTATCTTGTGTCATTAATGCAAGCTTGTTTGGGGGTAGTGTTCCTAATTGGAACATGCTGTTGTTCAGTAGTTTATTAGGAGCAAATTTGATAAGCAAATTAATTCTGTTGGGCCCAGTTTTTAGGACATGCTTAAATGTCTGTTGGTTTGCAAAGAATCTACTGCAGCAACTGGTAAATTGTCATGTGGTAACAATTTATACAAAAAACTGTGATTAATCTGCTTGGTCATATTGGACTGCTATTCTTTTGAACACTACTGTTTATCAATGACTTACACTGCCTATATTCTACTCCATGGTCCCTGAGGTCTTCTGACCTGCTACTGTCGACTGATCCTCGATGAAACTGGGAGTTGATCTAACACTTCAGTCGCAGTCTTCTTTTAGATATTGGATCTGCGTACCTTTTTCATTTTTTTAAAACATATCTTTTTACCTTAGTTATTTATTTTCATGTACAAGGTTGTTTATTCTTTCGGCCTCTCCATTTTATCAGGGGTCGTGTTAACCTTTTCCACCTCACTCTGTCCTCTGCATCTTCTGCTTTCACACCAACTACCTGCATGTCTACATTGACCTGTAGCCTGACAGTTCTATCTGTCTCCCGCTCATTTACACACATGTATTCTGTCTTACAAGTGTTGACTTTCATTCCCCTCTTTTCCAGAACATACCTCCACCTCTCCAAGTTCTCTTCTAGCTGTCCCCTGCTTCTACTACAGATGACAATGTCATCTGCAAACATCATAGTCCACGGTGATTCCTGTATGAGCTCATCTGTTAGTCTGTCCATCACCAGAGCAAACAAAGGGGCTCAAGGCCGATCCTTGATGCAGTCCCACCTTTACCTTGAGGCTATCTGTCACTCCTACCGCACATCTCACTACTGTTATGCTGTTCCCATACATGTCCTGCACCAATCTAGCGTACTTCTCAGCCACTCCGGACGTCCTCATGCAACGCCACAGTTCCTCCCTCGCCACCCTATCATAGGCTTTCTTTATCTTACATATTTGATGTTTAATGTTGTACAATGTACAGCACTTTTGGCGGCATAGTCGTGTTAAATGTGCTATATAAATAAAACTTTTCAGACTAGTATCTACAGACGTATATATTTGTTTTACATCAGTATCTGCATTTCTTAGAATGTGGTATCATGTGCCCAGTTATGCCTGGGTACAGTTATGCCTGGGTAAATTGTACACAGTAGTCAATTAACCTTGTTTAACTGAATGAATCATTTTTATGACACTTTCTTTGTGAAGTGTGTTGAAATTTACATTTGGATAAACATAGATGTTTGCAACTGATATCCAACAGCTTTCCAGTTACAATAAAGCCTAGAGAGATTTGTCAAATGACCCAATGATTGCATGTTTGTAATTTTGTAACTAGACAATGATGTTGGTATATAATTTGCTTTGGCCTTTAGGAACACTTTGCTAATAACTCATTGGTCCACATTTGATTAATTACAGATTGCCAATGTCTGGGAAAAGACTCTTGCTGCAGCAGCTCTGTTAGGACACCTTGTTAATTTTGTGCGCTCTCCCCTGATCAATCGCACAAGGCGTGTGGTTGTGTGACCTTCTGCAGGATGTCTGTGGATGGTTCTGCCACACTTAGTTCAAAGTCGCTCAAGTTGGTCTGTTTATGCATAGCAGTGCAGTGGACAGGTCAACACATTATTTGTCAATTGTGAAACAACCACTCAGCGATCATTTGCAACCTGCAAGGCTGCATTGCTGATAGAGTGGTCATTCAGTGGCTATATTTTGGACTTTTTATGCCTGTTTATTAATAATCATGGAACATTTTTATTTCCTTCTTGTTTGCTTTTGTAGTTAATTATGATTTTTCCCTTTCTTATTTTCTCCTTCTCTTTTTATCTCCCCCAGCCACTGCATTAATCAGATCCTGGAGAGCGTGAGCCACATTCACCAGCATGACATTGTGCACAGGGACCTGAAGGTGAGTCACGTCGTTGTTATGGAAACCTGTGCCGTAAGCAGAGAACGTCATCAGATGACCCCAATCCCGCTCGAATCCCTTTTACTTGGCAACTGCGTTGCATCGCATGTGCACATAAGGGCTTGCATTGCAAAAGGTCATTCGCTGTACTGAAGAATAGTGTTTTTAGTGTTTTTTTTTTTTTTTTAAGCTCTGTTTTTTTTTATCACCTTAGAATCCGAGTGTGGTTAATCGTTAACAATCAGCAACCAAAATAGCAGGGAAGCATCATCTAATGCAGAGCATTGTTTACTGTTTGTGGTTAATCAGAGTCTGGATGTTCTATTATTCCACACATGGTGTCTTCCCTTGCACCATGCATCTCAATAGTTTTTGTTTGCACACTAAAAGTATTGGCAATGATCCATTGGGCTCAGGATGGTGAGAGCCTTCTATTTGTGTGTAGGTAGGTTATATGAAAGAGCAAGGAATTGTGGAGAAATCTCCCGGGAGAAATGTGGGCTTTTCTGGTTTCATGACACAAGGACAGAGCAGAGTAAACTGCAGTGGCAAATTGGGAGATGGAGTGCTAGAAAGTGCAGTCTTAATCTCTTTTGCTCACTTAGGTGTTGTTTCCCCTTCTGTTCCTTTTTCTCCCTCTCTCTAACCCTCCCTCTCCCACATGCTTAGATACATTTCAAATAACTTACCTTCAGCCGGAGATGGCAGACAGTCCAAGAAACAAGCAGTGATCTAAAGAGAAAAGAGAGGCATTGTGGGTTGGTTACCATAGCAAAAGATTTGACGTCAGACTGCAGTGACGGAGTAGGCGGACTAAACATATAATGCAATCTCTAATTCAATTCATCAGTCCGGGTCCACAAAAGATGAATAGAATTCAGATATAAAGCAGATTCAACACATTTATAATATATTTATATGATATTGGATTTAATTCTTCAGAGCCGGAAACTCCAACATTTACAATCTGAAGTTGAGTGCTTCTATATTAAGGATTCTTTATAGTGTGCACTGAGCCTCTGGCTTAGCATGATCCATCACACCATTTTTACTGCCACTGTGAGATATTAACATATAATTTAGCTATCTGGAATCTGCTAAAGATTCTTGCTGACTGATAAGACCCCTAATGTGCTGTCTGTTTATATTTAGTAATGCTTATCACGGGTGTTTAAGCTCACTGACTAAACACAGAATAGCCTTTATTGTAATAGGCTTTATTATTTACAAACCCAATTCCAAAAATGTTGGGACAAAGAACAAATTGTAAATAAAAACTAAATGCTATGATGTGGACGTTTCAAAATTCCATATTTTGTTTGGAATAAAACAAAGAAGACATAAAATGTTTAAACTGAGAAAATTTAAAGAGAAAAATTGTGATTTTAAATTTTGTGACAACAACACATCTCAAAGTTGGGACAAGGCCATGTTTACCACCGTGATGGAACAGTCTGTAATTATCTGGGGACTGAGGAGACAAGCTGCTTGAGTTGAGAGATAGGAATGTTAACCCATTCTTGTCCAATGTAGGATTCTAGTTACTCAACTGTCTTAGGTTGTTTTTGTCGTATCTTTCGTTTTATGACGTGCCAAATGTCTGGACTGCAGGCTGGCCAGTTCAGTGCCCGGGCCCTTTTTATACGCAGTCATGATGCTGTAATAGATGCAGTATGTGGTTTGGAAAGTGAAAGTGATGCATTTTGCCACTATGTTTTTGCACACAGCGGAATTGGTCCTCTGCATTTAACCCATTCTTGCAGTGAAACACACAAATACACACACACGGGTGCAGTAAGCACACGTGCCCGAAGCAGTAAGCAGCCAGCACAGCGTCCGGGGAGCAACTGGGGGTTAGGTGCCTTGCTCAAGGGCACTTCAGCCATGACTTGTCGGTACTTGG
>JAOUQV010000034.1:14809472-14820740 GCA_028565295.1 Aspidoras spilotus
TGCAATATTTTGAGCAAAACTGTGCTCTTACCCTGCTAATTGAACCTTCACACGCTCTTACTGGTGCAATGTGCAATTAATGAAGATTGGCCACCAGACTTGTCCAATTTAGCCACGAAACCTCCCACACTAAAATGACAGGTGTTTCAGTTTCATTGTCTAACCCCTGTATATGAAAGCTGTGCTCTCGTTTATTATAATAAATCAAGTAAAAAATTAATTCATTAAAATATATTTGTCATAATCTTAGTCATACATTGTTAAGCATGCTGTAAAATTCCTTTTGTAGCATGTAGTAAGAGAGCTTGAACCATTGACCCCAGTAGCACAGACCCTATAATTACTGCGCCACCACTGATCCGATTATGGTGATCTAGTTCATGAACTGCTCTTTAAACATGGCATACACTTCCTGATATGTGGGTTAGTGGTTGAGGAAAAGAAGATAAAATGAATAATAGCAACTTTATAATTGTTAGTTACCTGGGACAGTTTGGTTGTGGAGGCCGGGAGAAGAGGTCGGCTAAACTTCTTCTGTGAGCCAATGGCTGCTGGAAAGGGAGGGGCAGAGAACATGGCTGCCACTGTGTTGATGCGCGTGATCCAGGACTGCATCTGCTCTGCATTCCTGAGAGAGAACGAGAGAGACTCAGAGTAAGAGACTAGCTCAAAGCAAATGAAGAACATTTTCTAGATTGTGGTGATAGGTTATTATGCTTTGTAATGTTTTATAATTATAAATGTAATGCAATAATTATAAATGGACTTGAAAATTGAAGAGTGGAGCTTAGAAGTGATACTGGTAAGAATTGAACATATAATGTAACATGTAATGTATACTAATGTTGTCAAACAATTAAACAACAGTCAGATTACTGTGATTAATTCACAGTGCAAGTAATGGTGTATGATGTGTAGTATAGGGGTCTGATGTGTAGTATAAGGGTCAGCCGTGGCTTAATGGATAGGGTAAAGGGCTAGGGACCAAGAGATCACTGGTTCAAACCCCACTCTAGGCAAGTCATGGCTGAAGTGCTGTTGAGCAACTGCTTGCCGTGCACCTCAGTAACGTGCAGCACACTGCTCCAGGTGTTCAGCCCTGGTTGGGTTAAATGCAGAGAAAGAATTTCCTTATTGGGATCAATAAAGTATCAATTATTATTACTATATTAAAAGCCAGGAGCATTAATCGAATCTCCAGGTGGGAATGCAAAGGTTGGACTAGAATTCTCTGTCAGTCGGTTTACTTTATCCAATGGATCGCATTTTTGCAGACAATTATCGGGAAGTGATTTGATTTTGATTACTTTTATTGATCCCCAGAGGGAAATTCTTCTCTGCATGTAACCCATCAAAAATCAAAATTTGAAGTTCTTTATGGAAATCAGGAACACCTGCGACATCTCTCTGCAACATGGGGTTGCATTAATGTGTGTGGCATGGGCAGCTTACATATCTAGAGGAGCACTATCAATGCTGAAAGGCATATCCAGGTTCTAAAGCAAAATATTCTCCCACCCAGACGTCTCTTTCCGGAAAGGCCTTGAATATTCCAACATGACGATGCCAAACCACATACTGCATCAATTACAGCATCATGGCTGCATAAAAGAAGGGTCCGGGCACTGAACGTTAACCTATAGAAAGCATTTGGTGCGCCATAAAACGGAAGATTGTGCAGTTTTATTTACCTATTCATGTTGGTCACTAGTCAGCATTCAGCATTCATTTTTAAACGTTTACTATGGACTCTAAAGTGCACTTAGTGGGGATGAGCCTCTTTTCCCACCATTAGGTACAGGTTGTGCTGCATCATGTGATAGATTATTTGAAAAAAACCACACTGGTGTGAAGGCTGGATGATGGGATCAAACATGCTATAATAAATGCAGGACCAATTCAAATCTACTGTACTGTTGTACATTTTGAAAACACACCTACAAGTATAGCCCCGAAATCTGGGTGTGAATTGTAAATCAGTTGAGACAATCAGTGGAGCTACAATCCAGTACATTTAAATGTTGCACTACTATAATAGGCACAAGTGTACATTTCTTTGCATGCATGACTATGTTTATCATGAATAGCAGTTTTTTTAGTAGATCTATCTAGGCCAGATACTGGAGCTGCAGAGGATGCATTCCCCTGAGGGCCACATGACAGAACATCCATCTGGGTGGAACTCCCTGACGAGGCGACTATGAGCTCTGTATTTAATCAACACCCAGATGTCAGGACAGTGAGCGTGTGTATGTATGTTTATGTGTGTGTGTATATAGTTTTTGGAACTATAAAAGCTCTTTTTTATATAGTTTCGTATGATGAAGAGAATCTCCCCGTCCTGAAGAATCTCCCGGGTTAGAAAACCAAAACAGACTGTTAAAACAGTCATACTGAAATACTGACAGAGCTACTCATTATTCAAAACAAGACTGCAGCACAATGTGGTGTAAATAACACTATACACTGATAGGTCTGAATATCAAAGCAATTCTACTTAAATACAGTACATGAGTAAATAATTGCACTTAGTTCCCCCCACTGAATAAATCATTAGAATTTTACCTTGAATATACACTGAATTTTTGGGAACAGGTGGTGAACATTCACATATACAAGATGACCCACTTAGTTCTCCTTGATAGTTTGACGCCCCTCAGAACAGCTACACGTGGCTGAACATTAATGCATGTTTGCTGAAGGTATCTTAGTCTTGGTACACCAGTGATACTGATACTGATGTTGAACAGATGTTGCTAAAACTGTGGCACCACACATCTGGGATCAAGTAATGCTGCTTTCTGTTTTTCAACAATAAAACGTGCCAGTGTTCCAAATCTACTGATTGTCAGTGTATTTCAAATGTATGTCCTGAAACGGAAGAGATTTAATTTCTTAATTCTTGTTCAAAATTGTCTTTAGGAGAATATCGAGAATACCCAGTATTAGCTTAATGAAATAAATGTTCATCAATGCACATGTGCTGTAAGACTTACGGCGCCTGGAACAAAAAGACCCTCCAGTCAGCAGTTCGTAGGTAAAAAACATTGGGTCTCTTGCAGTAGTCTGCTGCCTTCATGGCTAGAGAGTGGTGGATGGACACAGCGTTCTTCAGATCGTCTTCTGACAGCTGCTTATGAGTGCAATAATCACTCTGAAAGCCAAACATAGCAAAGAAAGAAGGTGTGAACATTCAGGACAGTAGCATGTCAGCTACAATTCTCTACAAGGTGTATTTTAGTTATGAAACTTTCTGAGGTTAAATTTATTTCCAGAATTATGATGATGATGAGAAAGTTCCACTATTTTGCACAGTTACATTTAAAAAGTGTAATTAATTGCACGTGCACTATAGAGGCAGTAAATGAAATTATTATAAAAATTAATATTAAGTAAACATCTTGTCACCTATTTAAATATTACTGCAGATGAAAAGGTAATAAAGTTTCCAAGATGGCGCTGCTGAGTTCAGTTCCGTCGTCACGACTGCTCTGCACACACTTCAACTTGTTTTGTTGATTTGAGTTTCTTTCTTATTTAAAACTACTTTTTCAGCATGGAAAGGATCAGAAAAAAAACAGATACACCCTTCTTTCGGTTAATTTACAATTCCCTCATCTTAATTCCAGATTTTTAATTCCAGGCGAAGGAAAATCTTAAGGAAAAACAAAAAATGGGACGACATGAAGAAACACAGAGGAATGCAAGCCGGCATCAGGGACAGACTGAGGTCCAAGGCAACTCTGCCTAGTTTCTTCTAGCCAAAATCCAGTCTCTGGAAAACAAACCTGATAAACTCCGGGCCAAAATTAAGTTACAGAGAATGTCTGTATGGGTTTGCAACCTCTTATGCCTAACCGAGACATGGCTGAAGCAAGTGGTACCGGGCCACGCCATCCAGCTGACCGAGATCTTCTCAGTTCATCGCACGGATAGATCCATGGAGTCAGGGAAGTCAAGAGGCAGTGGATTGTGTATCATGGTTAACAATAAGTGGTGCGACATTGATGATGTTTTAACCTCCTGCACACCAAACCTGGAACTGCTTTCTATATTCCTCTGGATTAAAGCCCTGGAGAACTGGTGTCAGGACAATAATCTCCACCTCAATGTCAGCAAAACAAAAGAGCTGAATTTAGAATTCAGCAAGAAACAGCAGAGGAGCTACCATCCTGTACATATCAACAAAATGGCAGTGGGAAGATTGGAAAGCTTTAAATACCTCTGAGTTTCTCTCGCAAGACTTGTAATGGGAATATCACATCAGCACAATAACGAAGAAGGCCCGTCAGCGTCTTTATAACTTCTGACGTCTAACAGACTTTAGACTGCCCTCCAAGGTACTACAAAACTTCGACTCCTGCACCATGGAGAGCATTCTCACGGGGAACATCAAAGGCTGGTTCGGAAACAGCACCAAGCAGGACAGGCAGTTACTCCAAAGAGTGAGACGATCAGCAGAATGTATCACTAGGATAAAGTTTCCAGACCAAGTGCTGGACCAAGTTCAAGAAGTCATTCCAACAATGGACTTTCTCTCTGTTACCCTCAGGAAAGTGATTTTGAACTCTGAAGTCTAACACAGAGAGAATGAGGAGGAGAATTTTTCCAACAAGCCATCCATGCCATGAATGGAAACAGGGACTAGGACACTGAAATATTCACATAAACACATAAACATACACTACACTGCAGAAATGATATCACTACCATCTCCTGGACAAATACATTATGGATTACAACAACACTTCCCTATGCATGTGTATTTTTTTCTGAATCTATACACATATATAAATTAAAATACAGTCTTAGATTATACATTTTGTACTTGATTATTCCTTTATATTTACTTTATTTGCATTTGTTGCACCTTATATTTATATTTTATAACCTTTAAACTTTAATAGGTTTTGTGTGAGAAGACTGTCGTTTAAAGCATTTGACTGCAAGTTGTACTGTGTATTACTATGCATGTGACTAGCAATCGCTAGAAGCGTCTCAATGCCTGGAATCCTTGTACACTCCACTCATTGCAGAAGAAGGAGTGCGCATTAGAGAACTCAGGTATGTGTCGCTTCAGGAATGCGGAAGGGAGTGCAACCGAAAGAGTGTGCGCTATACCGCCTGCCTTTTACTACACCATGGTGACAACACGGAAGATGGAGGAGCAGAAAATACTTTATTGGATTTAACTAAACAATAAATAAAGTCATCCATGAATTCCATTTCATCTAAATCCGACGACACCATGAGCCGCGGGTAACTATTGCAACCCATCACATGTCATACATGGAAGTAAGAACGTAAGACATGATACATGAAACTACAAACAAAACCTAACAGCGCATTATCTGTGAAAAACAAACCAAAAAACATAACACAAGAAACGAAAAGAAAGAAACTCAAGAAACTCAAAGAATACAGTCCACATCAACATGAATATCAAACATCCAGAAAGTCTTTGAACTCTACCAACATTTACTTACATTCCTATAACATTAGTTTACTGACCTGCGCCAGTATTTCAGAAAACACCTCATCAAAATCTTTGAACGCAACCAAGCCGTCTAACTCGGGGGATGCTTCCTTGCCGGGTTGCAACTAAAAACAAAAGTGCACTTGCACCCTAACTAGAAAACATAAATACAAATACAACATGCCGCAGCATAATAGCTGCCCATAAACCAACAGCCTAAACATAAATGTAAAGCATGACAACATACAACCAATGTCCGAGTCCATCGCAAAATAATAAATGAAACACAGCCAGTATTCACGATTTCCACGAATACCTAACAGTGACAAATAAAATTCAATAAGATTTGATTTAAAGTTACCTTTTGCAAATAAAGGACCAGTCCTTTCAGGATAGCATAAAATGTCTTCCATCCTCTCTTACCACGAGGTGCTGTTAAAAAAATGTTTGTAAAATTAAAAAAAAGCATAATGTGTATCTATATAATCTATATTATAATATAGATGAACTATATCATTGGGGTAAGACCTTATTTTTTTATATAAGAAAACCCCCATTCTAAGTATTCCCACTTTAATATTAGTTCAGTGACGCTTGTAATGATGAAAAGACATGCATACTCCTCTTGCCATCAGGGTCAGCGTGTACTTTGCGTACAAGGAAGCCTTTCTTGTAGACTTGGTTGTTGGACTTGTGGGCCATAGTCACTAGAGGAGCACTACTACTAGTAATCCTCTTAATAGAATGAGACCCAGAGTCGGTCCTGCTGTCCGCTATCTCCGAAACTGACTTTTCTTCATCACTGTGAGTAAAAACACACACAAACACAAATACACATACACACACAGGTTGGTATTGCTATATATGTAAAGTCTTTAAATTGTCATAGTTATTAATGCAGCTAATTAATTCTAACCCTAATCCGTACCTAAATAAAAAAAAAATATTTTCAATACAATCGTAGGACATGCACACACACAAACACAATAAAAGCCACTTTAGAGAGACCAATAAACCTAACATGCATGTCTTTGACATTGTAATGCAGGAATTTCATGGAAATTCATGCAAACTCCACACAGTTGTCCCACCGGAGGATCAAACCCGGGTCATCCTTGATGTAAGCCAACAACACTAACGACTGCTCTACCGTGTCACCTTTTATTGTAACATATTACAAATTACATCTACAGTTGCAAAAACTCCTTTAGATAATAAGAGGAAGAAACCATGGAAGGAATGCAGAATGAAATCCTATCCTCCTTGGGGTGATAACAGATTAAAAGCCTATAAAAAGAGTTTGTAAATGTGAATGTGCATAAGTGCATAAGACGTTCCCAGGAGGAACAGATCAATAGACATTATTGGACCTCCCAGACGAAGTTGACCATTATGGTGGATAATAACACAAACACAAGCAATGGGCTGCTTTTTAAATCAGTCTAATAATTCATATAATGTAATAAACCTTTTGTCTAATATATAATCAGATCCCTAGTTGGGATGACCCAATAAATTTCTGTGTGGTATTTGCATGTATTCCCCCCTTTGTTTGCGCGGGTTTCTCTAGTTGTTCTGGTTTCCTCCCGCATTCCAAAGCTGTGTTTTAAAGTAGCCCTTAGTGTGTTAATGTGTGTGCCCTATGATGGAGTGAATCTCTGTCTAGGGTTGCTCCTGCATTTAGACCCAGAGTTTCTAAGAGGGCACCGGCTGGCCAGTGACCCCATGTGGATTAAGCAGAAGATAATTAATGAATGGATGAATGCATGAATGAATGTATAATATATAAATATATGTTTAGCACATGGAGAGTGTAGTGTTGTCAAGGCCAAGGATGTGTTTCTATCAGGTTAGCTCGAAAGCCTAAAAGATGCCTCGATTCCTGTACCTTTAATATTCCTCCCTTTCTCTCTCAAAACGGTACGTATTCTTTGCCTTCTACAAATGGTAATGGTCTCATCTGTTGCTTAGTAACTGCTAGACTCCCTGCCACGATCTGAGTGAGTACAAGGAGCGGTACTGAGAGTGAGTGGGAGAGCATGATAGAGAGAGAGAGAGAGAGAAAGAACATGAGAGAGAGAGAGAGCATTAGAATGAGAGAGAGAGAGAGAGAGCAAGAGATAAAAGAAGTGCAGCCAAATGAAAGAGTGAATATAATAGAACACACAGTCAAGTCTGTCCTCCTTCATTCAGAACACACTTACAACAGCATTAAAGACCTGGACGAGTCGAACAGCCCGGCACACTTGCCCTCTAACTCTGCGTGAGTGTGTAACAGTGCAGTTCAAAATGTGCATTAGGCAGAGAGAGATTTCGACATGTAATTACACCAAGGCAACTAGGGAACTGTAGTCATAGCAACAGAGTTCAGGAAGCCAAAGTCTAAATCAGGGGCCAGAGCATCACATGTCTTTGCCCAGGTCAGAAACACACCAGTTCATAGCAGCACCTTACACACATCGGTCTGCTAAAGAAATGCCTCATTCTACATAGCCTCTTCTGTTATAATCAGTGTTAGAGCTTCATTACAGAACCTCAATAAGCATGAATATTTAGGGCAAGCTATAGAGAAGACTTTCAGCCTCTCATGCATGCTCATGATCTTAAATATGCCTGTGGAAGTAAGAGAGAATAGATGACTGTAAGAGCCTCTGGACAAAATATATACTGGGCAAAGAGGTGAACTCACATTGTCCACTGAAGCTTCTCATTTCTGATGGAGTTATAGAGTGCCTGTAGAAGGACAGAAAAAGAGAAATTGTCAAGAAAAGATTAAAAAGGTCACAGCAGATTGGCACGTTCATGTAGTGCATATCTAAGATGAGAATTATGTTCTAGTTTTCATAAGCATCAATATTTTATATGTATAATGTAATTTATTATTGAATAACCATTGATTATGGACATGTAAGGGTGACAACTCCAGTATCACCAGTTTGACTGTGAACAGAGTAATGTATTTTCAGCCTGTGAACATGAATTTCCTTTGGGTTCTTGGGTTTTCTTTCCACCCAAATCATGCTGACCCATTAACATGACCGTGCGTGCGAATATGTGTGCATGGTGCCATACAATATACTAGTATTACATTCACATGTGCTTTCACATCGGTGTTCTTGAAACAAATAAAAAAAATGTCATTCACCCATCTGCTACCATTGTGCTGCATCTATTAATGAATATACAAGAAAAGCAGACATACCTTTTCCTTCTTCTTGCGTGTTTGAGGATGGTTTTGGCCATCCTGTACTTTTCCCAGCAGATCAGGAAAAGCCAGAGGCCTGAGAGAGCGTGACCGTGGTGCTTTGGTGTAACAGAAGGGCTCCATAACACTAAATTCCCGTCCGCACCGCACTGAGCACAGAGAGCGCGAGCGAAGCCGACCAGCAGAATGGATGCTGTTCACACCAATCATTTTGCAACCTGAAGTTGAGATTCTCAAAAATCTCAGAAAGTTCAGAAATAGCCCTCGTAAATGAAAACTTCTAAAAAGACATAGACTTCTTTCTGGAAGTCTGAAAATCAGAAACTCTGTGAGGACTCAAGCTCGGAGTATGATTTCACAGTTATTGAGACCAACCGTAATTTCCATCACAAGGCAAACTTTCTTTTATGAGCAAAACCAGCAAGAAACTGTAAGAAAAGTAGAAAGTGGTGGCGCCAGTACCCTGCTCAATCCCTGCACGTAAATCCTCATAGTGATGTCACTTCCGTGCTGATGATGCACAAATCTGACACATTTCAGGTTTGATTAATATTAGACAGACAGAGCAGAATGATATGGCACAACCAAAAAGAAAAGCAGACAGGCATACGTGTACAAGGGTAAATATCCAAAAAGTGGTGCAAAAAAAACTGCAACTCCTGCTTCTACTCACAGCGGCATCCCAGAACTCAATGTGATGTCACCATCACTCCCCCCCGTGGGACAGAGAAAGAGACATCAACCAAAAGATGGCAAGGCATGGAAAGAGGACAGGCACTGCAGGAGAGAATCTAGGCACAAAGCGATGATTTGGTTGAACGATAGTGGAATTAGAGGCTTCCTCTTCTTCACACCCTCTCTGTGTTTTTCTCCATAGAGCTCCTGAAGGCGGCATTTGAATCCTTCTGCATGCGCTGTGTTTCGCTCCTTAATCGAAGTTCACTCACTCTTTTGTTGCAATCCCCAACACTTCTTCTCTCATGCACACAGTAGCATGTATGAATAGAAAGTACCATTACACGCTTCACAGCCAAGCCTTTTTTCCCTTTGTATCCTTTGCTTTCCTCTCCTTCCAGTCTCGATCTTCCTCTGTGGTGCAGATAGAAAACAGAGTGAATTGCACTGAAAAGGAGATCTGACGTGGGAGGAGTACTCACCCTCCCTCTTCCATTCTCTCCCTCTTCCAAGACGTTCTCCTTTCTGCCTAGCCAGCGAATCACAGGTATCAGATCAGCTCTGGTCCCGCCTTTTGAAGAACGTCAATCAGTGCTTAGTCCTGGCTTCCCCAACACAATGCATCACACAGCAGCAGCACCATAATTAACCTGTTGATCTAACCACTGTTCATGAAATGACCGCGTAGATGTTCAGCTGAATGAATCTTTCATTAACAGCATGTTGAAAAACAGCCATTCCTGCACTATGCATCCATGTCCAAGCATATACCACAGGAGTAGGCCCATCATGTAATTAGGACAATGGGTCCACAGCGCTGACATAAATAGAAATTACATGTGTATAGTTCCATTTCTTTGGTCCTGCACATTAGTCCATCACACTAATGTATTATTTTTATTTTTCTCTTTCTCTCGCCGTAGTAAACTATGACCCGCTTCTCTGTGTTCTTCATTATCCAGATGGCAGACAGCATGTTGCCCTCCCCATCACCACCACCAGTACAAATGGACCAGTTCTCAGCATGGAAAAGCACTGCTAAGCCCAAAGTCACAACTTACCGACTGTAAGAATTCCACATTGCTCCATTCATTCATTAATTCATTCTTATTACAGTATTTGATTTTGATGTAAAGCCCAACACTAGAATGATATCAAATAGATAGATAGGTAGGTTTTTTAGCTGGCAACTGCGGAATTGTGTTTACAGATAATGTTCTCTGGAAATATTCCTGAGCCCATTTTTCAATTTCCAATAAATAAGCATGCCTGTGTGTGATTCAGTGCCAACTAAGAGCCCGAAGCTCATGGGTACCCAGTATGGTTTTCCACCACTGATTCTCCGAATCTCGGATTCTCTGAATCTTTTGATGATGTTATGCACTGTAGATGTTAATATGATTAAACTCTTTGATATTGCTCCACTATTTGTCAGCGCAGAATTATGGGGATTGGTGATCCTCTTCCCATCTTTACTTCTGCTCTTTTTATACCCAGTCATGTTAATGATTTTGGTTTTAAATTTGGTTTTGGTTTTAATTTTTCCCGCCTCTTATTGCCCCGTTCCAACTTTTTTGAGACCTGTCGCAGTTACGAAATTTAAACGAGCCATTATTTGGCATGACATTTCATAAAGTCTCACTTTCGACATATGATATGTTTTTCTATTGTGAATACAATATCAGTTTTTGAGATTAGTAAATTTTTTTGCATTCCGTTTTTATTTACAGTTTGTACTTTGTCCCAACTTTTTTGGAATTGGGTTTGTAAGACTGCTGCCCTCTTATATATAGGCAGGCAACATACATAAACATTGATACTGGTGGAGGAAAACGTTTCCTGACTTGCTTCTCCAAAACACCCCAAAGTGGCTCTTGATACATCACAAAGACTTTCTGTCTTGGTCACAGAT
>JAOUQV010000034.1:15083201-15095285 GCA_028565295.1 Aspidoras spilotus
TAAAGAACTACTTTAAGAACTGTGGCATGTGATAGATTGCAAATTCCACTGAGACTAGCAAGAGCAGTATAGTTAAGCATAAGATCCTGATAGAACAACAGGAATGAGGGCTTCATGAAACATAAGGCAATCAAAAATGTCAGTTTACCAATACTCTAGTGCCTATAACCTTCCAGATCTGCACCTTCACCTAAGAGAAACTAATGCTATGAGCAGAATGCTTTGCTAAACAAATATGTCTTGAGTCTAGATTTAAACATAGAAACTGTGTCTGAGCCCCAAACGTTAGCTGGAAGGCTGTTCCATAACTTGGGGGCTTTGTAAGAGAAATCTCTGCCACCTGGTGTAACTTTCATTATTCTAGGAACCTGCAAGCAGCCTGCACCTTTTGAACGCAGTAGACAACTTGGACCATGAAATATTAGTAGTTCACTTATATATTGTGGGACGAAACCATTTAGAGCTTTATATGCGAGTAGTAGAATTTTATAGACTATGCAGAATTTAACTAGAAGCCAATGGTGTATAATTATGGAGTTATATGATCATATTTTTTTAGTTCTAGGAAGAACTCAGGCTGCAGCATTTTGCACTAACTGAAGTTTTCCTAAACACCTGCCCGAGCAACCAGACAGTAAGACATTACAATAGTCCAATCTGGAGGTGTTAAAGGCGTGAATTAATATTTCAGCATTATGTAGTGACAATTAACCGTCTGTTGCATGAATTATCACTCCACCACATACAAATTTTTTCTCTGTTTATAGAATAAAAAAAAACATTTTTTGTTTTCTAAAAGAAATCTAATGTATACTTTATGCTACATATTACCCAATATTCAAATTAAACGTTGTCATATAGTAACAGCAAGCAACAGAGGATATTAAATTGTGTGTTCAGAATGAAATAGTTACTAGCTACAGGATTCACTGTTAAATATAGGATCCCTTATGGCTCATCTTCTTCAAACCCCACAGATATAGCCTGTTCATTATATTTATGTCTGCTTGTAACCTGCAGCACCTAGTTAACACAGAGTGTGATCTTGTCAAACTGAACAAGCCAATTATTCACTTAGTGCTATGAGTCCTCTATAAATAAATCACTACTAACAGCCCTAAGGCAACAGAAAAACAATAACACAATTATTAAAATTAGGATTGCATGAGAAATTAGTCTTAGAGAAAGGAGTAACATTATAATATCTACTTATATTCAAAGCCACTTTAGCTCCAGAAAAGTGTGATTTTTTACCATAGGTGATACAACTTTCTTGCACTGGTTAGTTCTCTGTAAATGTAATTGTGGGTGACAGTATTGTCTTATCTGTATACTGCAAGGCCACACTCATGCACACAAGGCTGCAGGAATAATGGCAATCCCTATCTGTCCAGGGCTTTGTCACAGCAGCATTAATTTAGATGTCCAATTCTAGCACAGGTAGAACAGATGTATTTCCCCAGTTACCTCTTAGCAACAGCTGAGCCCACACACTGCCAATGACTACAAAGGACTTATCTAAAACATTTTAAAGGTAAATAAACTGTAAATAAAAATGGAATACAATAATTTACAAATCTCAAAAACGGATATTGTATTCACAATAAACATGAACAACATATCAAATGTTGAAAGTGAGAGTGGCAGCGGCTCTCAGAAATAAAGATGGGAAGAGCATCACTAATCCCCCTAATTCTGCACTGACAAATATTGGAGCGATATCAGAAAGGAGTTCAAAAGTGTAAAAGTGTTTGAACATATCATCATATACAGTGCATAATATCATCAAAAGATTTAGAGAATCTGAAAGAATCTCTGTAAAGGTCAAGGCCAGGAAGCTTTACTGGGTGTCCATGATCTTCGGGTCCTTAGATAGCACTGCATCACATACAGGCATGCTTCTTTATTGGAAATCACAAAATGGGCTCAGGAATATTTCCAGAGAATATTATCTGTGAACACAATTCACTGTGCCATCCGCGTTGCCAACTAAAACTCCATAGTTAAAAGAAAAGGCCTTATCTAAACAAAATTCAGAAGCGCAGGACGACCCAGGTTTTGATGAGCGCTCAATTCAGAAGCCTGCATCTCTGATGGTATGGGGTTGCATTAGTGTGTGTGGCACAGGCAGCTTACATATCTGGAAGAACACCATCAATGCTGAAATGAATATCCAGGTTCTAAAGCAACATATGCTCCCGTCCAGACAACATCTCTTTCAGGGAAGACTTTGCATTTTCCCACATTCCATAAAATGGAAGATATGACAAAAAGACCTAAGACACTTGAGCAACTACAATCCTACATTAGACCAGAATGGGTTACTATTCATATCCCTCAACTTAAGCAACTTAGTCCCCAGACGTTAACAGACTGTTGTAAAGAGAAAAGGGAATGTCTCACAGTGGTGAACAGTGCCTTGTCCCAACTTTTTTGAGATGTGTTGTTGTCACGAAGTATAGTCACCCAATTGTTCTCTTTAAATGACACATTTTCTCAGTTTAAACATATGATATGTCATTTATGTTCCATTATAAATAACATTTTTAAACTTCCACATCATTGCATTCCATTTTTATTTACAAATTGTACTTTGTCCCAACTTTTTTGAATCGGGTTTGTATATATACATTATATTTCCATAAAGACATGGGTGACAAAGACTGGTGTGGATGAACTTGACTGGACTGCACAGATTCCTGACCTTAACTCGATAGACCATCTTTGGCATAAATTAGAGTGAAGACTGAGAGCAAGGGCATCTCGTCCAACATCAATGTGTGACCTCACAAATGCACGTCTGGAAGAATGGTCAAAAATAAACACACTCCTAAAAATTGTAGACAGTCTTTCTAGAACAAAGGGTGGACTGACGTCTTATTGAACCCTATGGATTAGCTCATGTCAGTCAATTTTGAAATATAGTGTACTTTTAGTTTTGGGGCACAGAATATGGGCACTCCAGCTCTACCTCAATTAAGAATTTTTTTTCTGTTGTAGGTGTTAATTAAGTATTGCTATTAGTGTTAGTGACTTGTCTGTTTCAGGCTGCACCACTAGAGGGCAACCTAACTTTAGAAGCAGCCATTCCAACATGGCTGAATTTGTTTCTGCTAACTTTCCCAGATGCTATTAGCTGCCAGATAACTAGTGCGTGTTCTGTAATTGGTATTGCCAGAACATGAATCAATGTCAATAATACTTTATTAGTCACACATACATTATTGCCCAGTGGTATTATCTTTTCTTTGCATATCCCAGTTTCTTAGTTTGGATAAAAGTGAATGAAGAGCCACCATACGAATCTGGAGCAAAGAAGGTTATGGGATCAAGGATGCAATAGTGGAAGCTTGAATTCCAGACCGTAGATCGGTAAGCCAGAGTCTTAACCACGGAGTTGCATGTTACAGTTAATTTTTCTTTTATAAAGTTCTGATATTAGGAATGGAATTTTGTATTTTGTCTGCTGCTTCATGTACTTGCCTTTGTCCTTTCTGTCATTTGTCTTGAAACATAAGAATGTTGTTAGAAGAAACATGTTCTTTTTAAGAAATCACTTACAAAGTATTTCAACACAAATGTTCATCCGTAAGTCAGCTGTGGCTAAATGGATAGGGTAAAGGACTGGGGACCAACAGATTGCTGGTACGATCCCTACTCTAGGCAAGTCATGGCTGAAGTGCTGTTGAGCAAGGCACCCAACCCCCAACTGCTCCCCATGTGCCTCAAATGGGGGCAGCAAACTTCTCCAGGTCTTCATCCCTGGATGGGTTAAATTCAGAGAGAAAGTTTCTTTAGAGGGATAAATAAAATTAGTTTTAAAAAATCCAAGGAACTCATAAAAGGTAATTAAATGTAAACTGGGTTAAAAATGGCTTCCAGGCATTATTTACATTTTATTTAATTAATAATTAATATTCTAATAATGAAAATTTTTCCAAAGCAGTTTTACAAAGATTTGAAACTGGATTTTTATTCAGAACTTTGAACCAAAGGAATGAAAATGCTGCATCAGACAAACACAAGGAATTTACCTCGAGAGAAAGGCACAATAGGGAGGCAATTTTCTTTGAGACACTGAATAGTAAAGTCATTACTCGCCAGAGGTGGGTAGAATAGGCAAAAATTGTACTCAAGTCAAGGTACTGATACTTAAAAATAATATGACTCAAGTAAAAGTACTGATACTTAAAAATAATATGACTCAAGTAAAAGTACTGTTACTTAAAAATAATAAGTAAAAGTGAAAAGTAGTCTTTAAAAAAAAGACAAAAATACATCTTTATGTCGAAATTATGGGACAAATTCTTAATGAAAATTAGAGTTCATCCGATCAATAAATATAAAATAATAAATAATTACAAAATAGCTTAAATTAAAATAACCCAGGTACATTTAAGTAATCAAATAAAAAAAAAAATAATAATAATTTTTGAATACTGATAGACACAGTAGACACTGCACAATATAGCTGCTGTTTAGCTTTTTTTACGGTAAACATGCTTTCAATATAAGGCCAAGGGTGTTCCTCCTCGTCTGAATTGTCGACCGGCGCAAATAAATCCGTTTTCTACGATTGTAAATTGTAAAGCTAACCATTCTGCCGCTGAGACTGAGTATGGTCACGAGACAATCATTACTGCATCATTACTTTTGATTGGTAAAACATAAACATGTGTTAGAGCCTTTTCTGTAAAGCTGCTTTGGGACAGTGTCCATTGTTAAAAGCGCTTTATAAATAAAATTGAATTGAATTGAAATGAAGTCTCTCTCTCTATGTCAAAATGAAACATTAAAATGAGGCATATATGAAGGGGATAAAAAAGACGCCTAGAAAACCACAGAGGTAAAAAGTAATGGGCTCATTGTAGCCCAATGAAGCCGAGTAAGAGTACAGTTTCTTCTTCGCAAGTCTACTCAAGTAAAAGTATAATATTTTGCAAAACATACTCAAATAAATGTAATGGAGTAAATATAACTCGTTACTACCCACCTCTGTTACTCACCCACAGTTGTATACTTAAAAAGACAAAAAGTAGTGAGGGTGCCAAAAGGTCATCAGCATGAGCATCAGAGTCATTTTGATTACATATAAATGTAATAATAATTGTAAAGTGTTACCTGAATATAATTATGAGAATAATGGAATTTTATACATTAATTTTAATATTTATGTTAAAAAATAATAATAAAGTTTTGTTTTTTAGGAGGTCGCCTCAGACCCTTCATTTGAATGAAAGGAACTCGAAATGTTTCAAAATACTAAGAGATTCTGGACAATTTTGCAGGAACAGTTTGTGTATGGTCCCTTCACAACAAGACTGTGCACAGGTGCACAAAGTCAATTAAAAATGGATGAGCGAGTAATAGATGTTGTGTATAAGAACCTGCCTGCCTTGCTAGGCTGCCGTGTGCTAGGTGAATTGAATATAGCAAATCCCACCTGTTTAGCCTTGCTACTGTCATAAATAGCCATGTGTTTTTAACAATGATGATAAAATAATATATCCTGAGTGTATCCCATGGGAAAATGAGGCGAATACAAAAATTGCAAAGACAACTATGTGGGTAGCACTGGGGAGCCAAATCTAGCCATCAGTTGCTAATAACGCTCCAGTAGTCTTGCAAACAGTCTCCACCAATCTTAGTCTCCACACTACTAAAGAGTGTTAAATAATTTCCATGTGGCCTGTTGTATCTCTGTGCATGTTTGCAGGTTGAAAAACTGCCAGTTCCACAGGCGTAAAGTATCAGATCTCAGCCCTTTCCACATTTAAACTGATCTCTAGAGTTTGAACAAGTGTTTGTGCTACTTTTATTTGCCTGGTCTATGCAGTTTTCTCATCGCCTGACCTATTTATTTCTAATTGAATATTGGAGTACATTTTGGGATCAGTTTGAACTGTGTAAGTAAATCTGCACTCATCTTTCATCATCCGTGTGCTCCATATGTTATAACCTTTGTATTTCAGTTTATAGAATTGGTATAGAAAAGCATTCGTATCCATTATTCTAGTATAAGACATAAGTGCCATGCCTCTTTCTCTGCCACATCCTTATTTTTTAAACAAAAAGCTTCAACGATGCATTTAATTATACCTATGCTTTCTTGTATGAAGATAATTCATACATATTATGTTCGGTGCATGCAACTGTGATATCAAATTTTATGTATGTACATATTATATTCCCTGCAATTTTTTCATAGGCTTTGCTGCTTTGTGCTCACACCTTTGAGCTGCACTTAACTGCATCAGTGACAACCTACATCTCCTGTTATACTGTGATCATCGTCACTTTCATCTTCCTTTCACATAATCTGCAAGTGCTAAGCCAAGACTTTAGGTAATTTAATGATTGCAGGGTCATGCTCTGATTTCTCAGAGGGCCATCTTTACCTTGAGGCAGAGTGTGAGCTCTCATGCAGATGTCATTTCGGATGTAGCACTTTTGTGGTTTGGGGAAATCCACATAAATATTTGTACATTTCTCAGTATTAATAATGAACACCTCTGTTTCTAACACTCCTGCCTCAAGCGATGGACTTGTGAAATGGAGAGTTGTCAGCTTCTGAACCATCACCTCTCCATTTTCAAGTCTGTTATCAGTAGGACAGATGTGCTGTATATGCAGTTCAAAGTCAATGTACCAGGTTAACCTATTAATACGAATACATATGACTTAAATATATGTATACCGTATCTATTAGTGAGGAAAGATGCAGCAAAGAAAGGGGAAAAAGAGATAAAACCTCTGCAGAATGAAACAGTAGGTTAACGAGGCTTCAGGGTCTCACACAAGACTTTGGGACCATTAACTTCCAAAGTGTGAATACCTTAATATCCTCTTTGCCCATTTGCACTCATTGAAATGCCCCATACTTATTCTGCTTAAGAATTCACATAGAGGCTATTGCCTTCTCTATGCTTGTTTTTGGCTAAAATAACAATTTCATCTAATCTAACATGGGGGCAAATTTACAATCCCCTTTCTCCCTGTGAGAGATTACAACATGCTCATTGTTTAGTCAAACTCCTGACCCAGTACTATGCTTTTATACCTATAGTAAATCTGATAGATGGTGATAAATATATGGAAACTTTAACTTGGGACA
The DNA here is from genome assembly GCA_028565295.1 of Aspidoras spilotus. Classification (NCBI taxonomy): domain Eukaryota; kingdom Metazoa; phylum Chordata; class Actinopteri; order Siluriformes; family Callichthyidae; genus Aspidoras; species Aspidoras spilotus. Next base: position 15,090,316 of record JAOUQV010000034.1, read on the forward strand.
TAGCACCAATTAGCCTTTATCACAGAGAATCACAGAGGTCTCGTGACAGCAACACATCTCAGAAAAGTTGGGATAGGGCAATAAGAGGCTGTAAATTTAAAGGTACAAATAATTGCAAATCATTAGGTCAATTGACAATAGGTTAAGTAAAGATGGGAAGAGGATAACCAATGCTCATAATTTAAACAGTGTAAAATTGCAAATAGTTTGAACATATATTCATCTATAGTGCATAATATCATCAAAAGATGTAGATATTCTGGAAGAATATCTGTGCGTATGGGTCAAGGCCGGAAAATCATACTGGGTGCCCGTGATCTTCAGGCCCTTAGACAGTGGGGCAGTCGTAGGCTTGTGGTTAAGGAATCAGCCTTGCGACCGGAAGGTCCCTGATTCGATTCCAAGTAGCGACAAGTCATGGCTGAAGTGCCCTTGGGCAAGGCACCTAACCCCCAGTTGCTCCCCGGGCGCTGTGATGGCTGCTCACTGTTCTGGGCACGTGTGCTCACTTCACCAGTGTGGGTGTATTTGTGTGTTTCACTGCACAAATGGGTTAAATGCAGAGGACCAATTTCGCTATGTGCGAACATAGTGGCAAAAATGTATCACATTTACTTTCACTTTCAGCACTGCATCACATACAGGCATGCTTCTGTATTGGAAATCACAAAATGGGCTCAGAAATATTTCCAGAGAACATTATCTATTTACACAATTAACCGTGCCATCCGCCATTGCCAGCTAAAACTCTATAGTTCAAAGAAGAAGCTTAGAACAAGATCCAGAAGCGCAAATGTCTTCTCTGTGTCAAGGCTCAGTCAAAATGGACTGTGGCAAAGTGGAAAACTGATCAGACAAATTAAAATTTGGAAGTTCTTTATGGAAATCAGGGATGCAGTGTCATTGGGATTACCCAAGGACTACCCAAGTTGTTATCAGCACTCAGTTCAGAAGCCTGCATCTCTGATGGTATGAGGTTTTCCTAGTGCATGTGGCATGGGTAGATTACACATCTGGAAGGACACCATCAATGCTAAAAGGTATATCCAGATTCTAGAGCAACATATGCTCCCATCGAGATGACCTCTCTTTCAGGGAAGACCTTGCATTTTCCAGTATGCCAAACCACATACTGCATCAATTACAGCATCATGGCTGCATAGAAAAAGGGTCCGGTTACTGAACTTTCCCTCATAGAAAACATTTGGTGGATCATAAAATTGAAGATGCCCAAGACAAAAATGGCCCAAGACTGTTGAGCAAATAGAATCTTTCATTAGACAAGAATGGGTTAACATTCCTATCCCGCAACTTGAGCAATTTTTCTACTCAGTGCCCAGACATTTACAGACGGTAAACATGGCCCAACTTTTTGTGATGTGTTGTTGTCACAAAATGTAACATCACCTAATTGTTCTCTTTGAATGATACATTTTCTCAGCTTAAACATTTGATATGTCATCTATGTTTTATTATAAATAAAATAGGGAGTTTTTAAACTTCCACATCAATTTGTACTTTGTTCCAACTTTTATGGAATCGGGTTTCTATCATATACCATTTTTCTTTATTTGCTCTACTTCATTCAGTAAACTGCTACTACTTCTTCTGCTAATACTACGTATACTTCTACTGCTAATAATAATGCTACTCTACAGCCTACATCTCAGTCATCACTACTCTTAAAGCCCATCTTTATCCTCATAGACTGCTTCATCCTGGTCAGGGTCAGGGAGGGTTCCCGTAACTGCAGGGACATGCCAGGAAAGTTCATACAGGAGGCCAGTCCATTGCACAGCCTCCTAGCACACACACACACACTCACACTCACACACACACTTATTTATAACTGGGGCAATTTATCATAGAGAATACATCTCCTGGCATGCTTTCATACTTTTTCATTTTTTGTGTATAAAAGAGGATATTTTTCCTTATTGGATTTAGCCAGATGTATTCACAAGGTCATAACGATCTTATATTCTGCATTATGAAGAGTTTTGTTCCTGCATTAAAAGGTCCAAACTCACACACACACACACAAACACACACATGCACACACACACACACACTCCTGCACCATTTAGCAGTGCTTGTAATCATGAATTTTGTTAGAGATCTTGCTCTGAGGCACAAAGTCAATTTACTCTGACCAGCATTAGATCTTCTGACCATTAGATAAGCTACATCTAACACATGGTGTGGCCACGGTCCCATTCATCACCTTTATTAAAACTCAGCCAAGAACAGCTTCCTGCATTACAAATGTTTATGTGCGATTTAGTGGTTGATATATCATTAATCCATAATAAGTCTGAATATAAGTTGCACATACCATTTCTTAAATGCTCTGGGCAGAATTATTACTGCAATGATACAATATACAATGGTTTAATGAATTACCCATGACATTTTAATGAAGAACAAGTGTGCATTCAACATATTTCATTACAGGGTTGAAATGTTTACAGTTAAATTCATTTATCAGACACCCGAAAAATAAAGAATGAATCGTTTCCATGACCCAGCAGTGGCTCTCAGTGTTTATGGATTGGCAGTAAACAAGCTTCTAAGTGTAGCTATTAATCTGCTATTCCTAAAATAATTTGTATTATAAATACAATTCCAAAACGGTTGCCTTGCTGTTTAAAATGCATATTTAATACAAAACGAATGAATTCAGGTATAAATTCGAATAGAGCACCAATCACATTTCAAATCTTGAGTGAGACTTGTCAAAAATGAGACATTTTACTATTTGAAATATATATGAATATTTTTTTAACTTGAAACAATGCATATCCAGAACGTTATACCATTGTGTAAGATCCCTATTATTTCAACTAACTGGAAAAATCTGGGCAGTGAGGAGATCAATTGCTGGAAGTTTAGGAGAGGAATGTTGTCCCATTCTTGTCTGATGTAGGATTCTAGGTTCCCAACAGTCTGATATCTTTTTTCTGGATTTACAGTTTTGTTATGTGCCATGCCAATGTTTTCAGTATGAAACCACTGGACTGCAGACAGGTCAGTTTAGTACACATACTCTTTCTCTGAAGCCATGTATTGTCATATATATATATATATATATATACAGTACGTGGTTTAGAATAGTCTTGCTGAAATATTCTGAAAAGTCCTTCCCTAAAACATATTGTTCTAAAACCGATAAAAACTGTTTATATATAGATCTAAAAGCTGCCCTCACTATAGGCTTTATAGTCAGAAATTCAGGCATTTATTCTGTGTACTGAAAACAGTCCAGAGGTCATGTTACTGTCCATGTTTAAAAAAAATGTGTTTTTTAAAAGAAATTTAAATGAATTGATATCTGTTGCTGGAATAAAGTTCAAAATGAACTTTTCAATGAATTTATTGAATATCTCATGCTCTACATGTGTCTATATGTGTTCTATGTTCATAAAATTTGCAAATAATTGACTCCATCCAACATAAGTCCAACATAAACTCCATCATAAGTTCCATCCAACTGTTGTTAGGTCTTTCATTCTTCATATTCCAGCATATAAATCAATGGAGATATATTGACTTTTATTTGTACACGTGGGAAGTCCACCAATGTCGAAACTCCACTATCAAATACTGGAGGTAAACTCAGGTGCATCAAGTGTATGCATAAACTAGCCCAGCTAAGTAGGCTACCCTGCTTAAACAGTGCCAATTTTTGATCACATTAGCCTACATCACATTAAGTTCCACAGCCCTAATAAAGTAACATTACTGTGATGGCTTGATCATATTCTGTCACATCAACAGCATTACATTGCCGACTAAAGGCATAAGATTCAGCACTGACCTTTTCAGATTTGCTTTACCCACCAAAATGATCTGATAATGAGTCTCTACGTTGCTGTTACCGAGCTAGATATTAAAAGATAAATTTAGAGTTTATAAATAACAGTATGCCAAGTGAGTCTACCTTTAGCTAGCAGTTAGCGTCTTACTTTAGAAATACAAAGGTGTACTTACTTATTTTGCTGACATTAAGTTGTGAGTGATGTCTACATTAATTTATCCACACCATGTATTTATGCTCTTGTGTTTTAGGCTTTGGGAAAGAGTAAAACCACAATCCCCCTGCTTAACTCTTTGGGTATCCGCTGTTGGATTTGCAAACATAAGCACAGCATTTCGGAATTTTCCCTTACAATGAAAGCTGACAGGCCTCCCTTTGCAACAATGGTTTATATTCTAATCGGTTTCCACATCATGTTACATAGCATGCATTGTCCATTTAGATATTTTAGTTATCTATATGATTGAGTATAGTTACTAATATATTGCCATAATCTATAGTTTATATTGTTATATAATTAAAATCTAAAAATGGCATGCTCAAAATGGCATGAATTCATATCATTACTTTTATTTACAAAAGCTGCTACTGAATCTATTTGAATTGTACAAATTAGATATGAAAGGTAGTTCAATAATGTAGTACTAGAAATTAACAAATGATTTGATTTGTTGCTAAAAAAAAGACTATGCTGCACCATCTACCCAGCCATGAAGGTATTTCTTATGTTCTACGACATACAACTGCGCTAGTTACACTGTTGATTAATTATGTAATGACTAAACAGAGCAGTCACTAATCGCTAATGCTCATGTGATATTAATATCTATGGCTGCTCTGTACTATTTGTCATGCTCCAATAATGGTCTAGTCAGATGATTTGCATAGGAGCTTTTGGATTTGTTGTATTGCTATTTCTCATAATTATTCCTTTTATTATTCTTCCAAATATTCATGAAAAAACAGCTAATGTAAAATAACCGCTTAACGGTAATTAAAAAAATAAATCATGCTGTTGAATATTGTTCAATAATTTGAAGGCGATCAGATTTATAGTTTTTAATAAATGTTTACTCTCACTCTCACAAGATCACTCAGGTTTGTTGACGGTGGAGTGGCTGGCTGCTTTATGTCCCAGGGCTCCCTCATGTCT
>JAOUQV010000034.1:15160220-15170544 GCA_028565295.1 Aspidoras spilotus
AGGTCACATTTCTGTCAATTCAGAATTTAGCATGTGTATCATCCAGAGAATAAGTCTGGTTTGCACCAACTTAGAGGGAAGGAATGTTTACTGTCTATATTGATTGTAAATGGGCAAAAGAAAACATAAAAATTTAATTGTATAATGACTAGAATTTATTAATGGTGAGTAACATAACCACAAACATGATCACCACAGGGCGGCAAGGTGGCATAGTAGATTGTGTTGTAGCCTCGCACCAAGAAGATCTGGGTTTTAACCCCGGGTGGGGCGATTTCGGTGTGGAGTTTGCATTCTCTCCCGGTGTTCGCGCAGGTTTTCTCCCGTATTGGCATTGGATTGGCGCCCTGTTTAGGGTTGTTTCTGCCCTTGTGCCCATGGGCATCATTTTCCCTATGACCCTAAAACTAGGATTAAGCAGGTATAGAAAATTACTGAATGAATGAATGATCACCACACAAATAGATTTTATATTTTCTAGCACTATTAGATAAAATGGATGCACCATTTTATTTTAAATGCATCCAACCCGAACTAATTGATGTAAATAATCTAAATAAATAATTTGACGGCGAAAGAAATTAGAACTTTTTATTCCATTTTTATTCTATTTATGCATGTGAAATTATTTCTTTGCACAAAGAAACCGTGGATGACTTTATTAAATAGAGAGCTGATTTTTGAAAGGCAACCCTTGTAGACGCTATGCAATGGATAGCTAAACAGCTGCTTTTTAAATTACCTACTCAAAGAAACACCTAAATGCTTTTCATTTAATGTTTGTATATGAGCTTCCATGGTCATTCTAATTTCTTTCCCTGTCAAATTGTATCATTTACAGCAATTAGTTGGGGTTGGATAAATAGCTAATTGAAACTAAAACAGTGCATCCATTTTATCAGTGATATACAATATAAAATCTCATAGTGTCACATTCTTATGTGAATAAGTGAAACTGACATCTTATTAAGTGATAAAAAGATAAATTGCACTGGCTGTCAGTGATATAGTGTATTAGTGTTTGCTACGGGTCAAACGCTGACCTCTTTCCTCTCAAACACAGCAAGTGAAACAATTATCCATGCACTCAATCGATATTTTCTGTTGGACATGATTCAGCCATGTTGCCCTTCTCACAGTGGGAGTGTATATATAAGCGAAAGCCTTGCTCCGCGTAATTAAAAATTGATTTTTTTTTTGCACCACTAAACAATTAGAGTGCTGTTTTCTGAGTCCTGATGAGTCCAAGCTTTCCCACACTTTCGAATAATCCTAAGTGTTTCTGTGTTTTTAGGGGTATGATGATGGATATGATGGGGAATATGACGAACAGGGTTATGAGGCCTATGACGACGGCTACAACAACCAGTCCAAAAGGTATATACCCTTATTTTATTTGGGGTGTTGGCTGGGTTACGGCCCTTGGATTTTACTGCTGGATTCTGCAAATGTATATCAGAAACCAGGGCTTTTTAAAATCTATGGCATTATTTCATTGGGAACGTTACAGTATATATTTATTATGCCAATTTTTTAATGGTGTCTAGTCTTTAAGATAACAAGAAAAAACAGGGAATAGAAAATACTGACTCAAGAAGCAGATTGTATATTTTCTTTGCCAAGAAGGTTTTAATGAACTGTAATTTGTGCAGGAAAGTTTGTAAAAGATGTTAAATATATTTCAAATGCAAACTGTTCCAAATGCAGAATAAATAAACACAACGCTAAACCAGAATGAACATTTAGGCAAGAGAATGAGGCTATGTGATTTGTGTACCTGATGATACTATAAATATGTACAGTTTAATAGTGGTTGGTGCTTTCTCTAACAGGCAAAGCAGATTACTCCAGTTGCGCTGCAAGTCATGATTATAATACAAAATCTAAGCATTACTAAAGCTGCTAAAAACTAAATGCTACGAAAGCGACATTCGAAATTTTTTTCCTGATTGTAAATCCTGATTCCTGATTTCCTGATGTAAATCCAACATCTGCTATCTGTATTCAATTCAATTTAATTTTTATTTATAAAGCGCTTTTAACAATAAGCATTGTCCCAAAGCAGCTTTACAAAAAAGTTTTTATCCCAGATGAGTAACGGTGGCAAGGAAAAACTCCCTGAGTAAGGAAGAAAGAAACCTTGAGAGGAACCAGACTCATCTCATCCTCATTTGGGTGATGAAATCTGCATAAAATCTGTATTAGCAAATATAATAGTTTTGACTATTCATTTTTATGAAATTTTAGGGGAGACAGAGCTTCCTTTATAGCTTAGAGCAATCACATCTGGGACAATGGAACGATAGTGTTTATATAGTCTAATGCATTAACTAGATTAGGTGCAGGTATGGGTAATTAGCAAACATATATGTAGTCTACAGGTGGGTTTGGGAATGGCCTTGCTTGGTTAAGGGTTATGTCATATTTCTATTTATTATTATTATATAATATTTTTACATTTTATAAAATAGTTAAATACAAGGTTATTAACTTGAATGCATAGAATGCCGGCTTATTATATTCTGATATTTTTGGTTTCTGGTTTAGCGCGATTACATACAACGGTCAGCTATATTAACTGGATATAATCCTATATATTATGGATATAATCCTATATAATGCTGCTCATAATAACTGATATGAGACATGAAATATGTTCAAGTTCAGGAATGTTTAATTTCTTAACTTCAGGCTTCTGAACAGTGCTTGAGTCTGGAATTATATGTAAGGTCTGTATACCGATGTGATATATTTCAGTGTTAGTTCCCAAACTACTCATAGTACCTCACTTTAAAATATTATTCTTGTTTGACAATGTTTGTTTTCACTTATTTTTATATTATTCAATTATTTTTCATTTTTATTGCAGTAGTTCGGAATATTATGAATACAGCCATGGAGCCAGTGACGATACCTACAACAATTACGGTAAAGGTCACACTCTTTTTTTTTTTTTCGACTCAAAGCTAAATGGTTTTATATAAACGCTTTACACTTTTGATTGTATGTTTTCCTTGTAAAGAGCAATGTTCTAACTTGTAGAGTTTTCACTGCACCACTTGTCTCATGCATATTGGAATTTATACAGTGACATTTACTGGAAAAGGTCATTCTGTTTCTTCTGAAGGTGCAGATGTACAGTGTTCTCTATTTGTGAACTCAGAAAGAAATATTTCATGGCTTTAAGAAGCATAAGCTGACCTTTCTGTTATTCAGATGGTCAGAAACAGATAATGCCTGTATAACAGATGCTCAGTAGTTGTTCTTATCTTCATTTTTTGATAACTGATATTAAAACTGTATAAGTAAACACCCAGGTGGTCAATATAATAAAACTCCTAGTCTATTTTTAAAGTTTTCCTACATCTTTTATGTTTAAAACCCAGCTTGGTGGAACAAAAAGCTCGGTGGGTTTTCATCTCAGCAGAAGGAAATTTCTTTGAGCCTGCCAGAAAAGTAGAAGCTTCCTGACTGTGTTTCAGAAATGGTGCACATCTGAAGGCACTTAAAGCTTAAACCTAGACACATTCTCACATGTTGCGCATTGAGGACCAATAGTAATGGTATACCACTCAAGGCAGTGAGATAAAGAAAAAACACCTCCTGCTTTTCCAAGTAAGCAGGGTGCTGTGCTCTGTGGTAGCCATCATACATTGGCAGTTTTCTGCAGTGAAGGCTTTCAGCTGCACACAGAGTAGAGGTACAGATCCAGAGCCACACTGAAGTCCACAATGCAGTTCACTGAGAGATGAGCAATGGCCTTTTATTTACTGCTTGGCCTTTTATTCACTGCTTTGCCTTTTCAACACCTGCCCTCACCAGATTATGTCCTAAATAAAGGCTCGTGCTTCTGTTGGGAGACGGAGCCATTTTCACATTGTGCCTGTGTCTGGAGTGCCTTGGCATGGCTGATGCTAAAAAACAATGACTCATAATCATTCATTATGGGGGATGCAAAAGCATGCACTGGAGTGTCTTGGCATAGCTGATGCCAAAAACAATGCCTCATAATCATTCAGTGACATGAAACCAAAATCTTAGTGCTGCGCTTGTAACGTGATACAGCAGTCAAAGCTTCACACATAGAAGTAACCTTGAGGACAGACACTAAAAAATTCATGCACTGTAGTAAAACTGTGCTGCGCTATTCCTCACTGTATTGAATATGAATGTTTCTATTTCCTAAAAATGATGTTCATTTCCTCAGCAATCTCACCACTGCAGTGTAATGGAAACATCATATTAGCTGCATCGAGTGGCAGCATTCCCCATCCTGAAGGTGGCCTGATTGTTTTGGTGATGGCCCACTGAGCACGCTTATAGCGCATTGATTCCCAGCATGTGTTGTATTTATATGACAGCTGGATCAGCCAGCAATTCCTGCTTCCTCTTCCAAGCTACTGTTAGCTGATAATTAGGGCAGTTCATGGCAATCGTATCGGGCAAAATTGAACAAAAGAATATCTAGACAGGGCTCATTAATATACAGTTGGTGTTTGCTGTTTATTTGCTTACTCTAATGTTCTGCATCATTGACCATCTTGAATGACGTCCTCAAACTTGTATTGCTTTGTGTTTAGAGGAAATCCGCCAAGAATGACATAAGGGGCAGTGTAAAGAAGGTGATTCAGAGCCACTGCTGCAGGAATTTATAGTTTTATCAGATTAGCAGGAAGAAATTATATGTATATATTATAATAATTTAAAAGACTGGTTGAATAGATGAATAGGTTGAATCGGCTAATGTATTTACTTATCATAATGCAGATTTCAGATTCTTATGATGTCTTGGTCTCTTTACCCATAGAAGAAGAGGAATGGACTCAGCTGCGGCCAAATCTCAAAGCTCCAACGGCAAGACTTACACGAGGGGGCTACAGAGATCACCCCTATGGTAGATACTAAAGGTGTTCCACATCAGTGACCTCCCCTGTTTGGCATCCTGATGTAGTAATCCTAATAAAAGTTTTAAGTCAGACACAAACACAAAGTAGGTCAAATTCTAACCTCAGTTTAACAAGGCGCGGAGAAACTACATACAGCATATGTTTTTGATAACACAATTTATTCATGCATCTAAGAAACTTCAAAGTATTGAACAAAATACCATTTGAATGCTGCTTTACTTTAGATGTCTATTATTTGCTCCATTTAACCAAAAGCATGGAGTTCTATAGAAAAGATGCTTCCTTGTTCTTGGCTAATAATTCATCGAGGCAACTGTTAAGTGTTAACCCCCACCCAATTACCCGTACTGTACATAACATATTTAATACGTCTTGGTTTGATGGCAGTAAAGAATGAGTTTGTATTTTGATTTAGATATCTGGGATTGAAGGAAATCAGCTATGTATGTAGCTACCTATCATTGATATCACTCCTGTGTGTTTAGCTTGTATTTGTACATAAATATGTAATAAAAAAGAACTTAAATCACATGTGTAAGCTTCTCTAAATAGGTGGCCATAATTGTTAATTTTCTTTTCTTGCTACAATTTGTCAACAGAGCATAATCTCTGAATCTTCTTCTTGGTAAAACAATAAGCATATACTTTGTTTTTAAGTAATAAGTGTCTGTTTTAGTTCAGGAAAATTGCTAATATGTTCTTTCTTTTATTTTATAATTAACAAAGAAAATCAGCAAAAAAATAAATAATTTTAGAGAAGTTGTGAGAGGATTTTGTGTAACCATAGGTAAGCATTAATACAATTACTACTTTGTTAAATAATTTTAACACTAGTACTAAATTGTTCATTGAATATTGACTCGTTATTTAAATGTTTACGATGTTAATTGAAACCAAGTGTTTAGATCAATAAACTGACTTTTTTTTAAACATCCTTTAAGCCTTGACCTTATTAAACCAAAACTCTGGCTTGTTTGCCCTGGCGTGACTGTGAAAGATTGGGAGATTGAGGAGGTAAGAAACGTGAAATTGTCTAAATGCCTTCAGTCGTTGGTGTTAGTCAGTATAACCCCAGTTATGTGAATATGGCAGATATTCACAATGTTTCATCACTCATTCGAGTGAATGGGATACATTTAACCTGCTGTGTCTCTTTTACCTTGATTCTTATTCCACTGAACTTCAGAAAGCTGCATTTGTCTTGTAATACCAATGCTTTTAAATATCAGCTATTGAAAGTCACTACCTTTTAGAGACCTGAACTTCCTTCTGTGACTGTTAAAGCTGAATGCCGACGTGTATTAAGAGACTGAAAGGATGACTAAACATTAAGCAGGTAACCCTAATAATAAGAACTATAATGTTGCGAATGCCAGTCATAAATTAATTTAATTACACTTAAAAAAGTAAACCTACCCTGTCTAACCCCAAATAACACCGCTAATTACAGTTAACTAGCACCTTCAAAAATCACTCGCTAAAACAAATAAGACAAAAAACATTAACATTGTAATTATTAAAAGAACTAAAACTGAAGTTAATACCTGAGCAGTTAATCTAAGCTTTTAACCAGAACACGAGGAATAAATGAAGATGGTTGCCTTAAATCAGACTCTCTGTGACAGCTTTTGTCCCGACTCCCCACAAATTGGTTTACTTTTTTGATAGTGGAATAGGTGTCATTCTGTTTTTATCCCTTACATCCATCTTGCATGTCATCTGAAATTTCTTTTAATTTTTTTTTTTTGTATTTATTCATTGTCTGATATATTTCTAAAATAACATTATCAACATGATGTTAATTTTAAAATAATATATATTTTTCCACAGGTATCCTTGCCCGAGCTGAGACAGAGATTATCAAAAGGGGTGAGCAAAAAAATATACTCCTGTTATACACATCAACACAGTACATATCAACTTATGCAACACATTTACAGTTATACTGGTGGGCAAGTGGTGGAAGAATGGTTAATGGTTAGAAGGTTGTAGAATTAACCCCCGGCACTTCTAAGGTGCTACTTTAACTTTAATCCCTTCAACCCTCTCTACTCCAGAGGTGCCGTAATGAAACTCTTCCTGTTTCATTGACAAATTAATTTTTTCCATATTGTGGCATGTAGCCAATACTCTTATCTAGGGCTTCTTACATGAGTGCTTGGTCATTAACTATGAATATCCAATCTATAGCTGATTTGAAGGTACTTAAATAAGCCATAAATGAGCTATTTGTTACATAATATAACAACTATGCAAAAGCTGTTGTGATTTATAAATTTGCACACACTCGGCTTAATGCACTTATGGTGTGTACATTCCACCATCTTGGTGCCAGGACTGAGAAAAAACTCAATGCTTGACTCCTATATGTTCAGAATGATGATGGTGGTTCAAGTTGGGCTGTATTTAGAAAATAATGCTGTGGGTATACATCAGGGCTATTTTTGGCTTTATAGTCCTGGATTGATATCTGATTAAGCAAGTGAGTGAAAGGTACACAGCAAGGTGTTAAAATGGCTGAACTTGTATGGTTGAATGCAAGTCGAGTAGCATTATGATTTAATTGCAGGGGCATGATCAGACACAAGAAGGTCAGCCAGGAGAGAGTTGTAGCCTTGAGATATGTAAAATAAAAATGAAATTAACTGCAAATGGCAAACATTTTACTAATGGCAACTGTTCCTTGTAGCAATCAGCTTTATTGTTGCCTTGCTGGAAATCTGATTGTTTATTGAGTGATAATTATCTTCATTCAAACGTATTTCTAGTGTAAGTCAGATTGAAGACATCTACACCACTGGGGTAGGTAAACAGGCTTTGTCTGCCATGCGATGAAGCAGTGAGCCAGAAAATGTCCCAAATGCAATTTATTCCAAATAATTTCACACAAATCTTAATTAGAAACGCATGTGTGGAAAAATATAGCAGTGTAAAAGTCTTGGGAATAGTAACTTGTATAAATGGTTCATACTTGGACTGTGGTTTAAATGCTACCGAATAATTCAAGGCTTTTGGGGGTACTTGTGGATGTTTATTTATCTCTAAACCTTTATCTGTTTTGAAATATGCATATTTTATGAAAGGGATTTGAACCACACCATTGGTTCAGTCATTTGGTATATAGTGTAATTGTTATACAGTGTAGTCGAGTGCAACTTTGGCTTCGTCTGGGCAGGTGAAAACATGGCAGTCGCCAAAACAATTATCTTAGCTGTATGACTGCGTCGATCTCAGTCTGGTTACTATCCAATCCAAGACTAGAAAGGTTTGATTACTGTGAGAAAGTGAATCAACCCTGAATCATACCAACTGAATTAAGCGAACCCAATATGTTCCGTGTTGCAAGCAGCTTTTTTTCTAGGTTTGAGTCATGAGGCACAATCTGTGCTAAAAGTCATAGCTGAAGAACTGTGTGTAACTGCAGAAATGTAATTTGCTATGGATTAATAAAGCAGTGCAGAATATGTATTTATAAAGGTACTGTAACTGCCCACTTCTTCAGCTCAGAAGCTCCAATTGCTTACCATGCTGAGCTTTCTTGTGTGATTCAGCTGGCAGAGGCGTTTATCCCCATCTCTGTTTCGTCCAAATGAGTACATTCTCCGCTGAACACCCTGAAGACAACATTCTTGTGATTTTAAAACTAAGTAGCAACAAAAGTGTTATGAGACGGAGTGTAGGACCCAGACGCAAGGAGCTGATAAATAGAGGGGCACAACACAACATAACTTTATTTAAAAAATAAAGGGCGTTTCTGCTTGTACTCAAGGCAGCACACGAGCAAAAAAATGAATGAAAGAAGGGACATGGATTCTTACACACACACACGCACACACATCGATAAGCAGAGCTAATAAAAAAGGTCATTTTTAAACTAGAGCTGTGTGTGTGTGGATACAAAAGACAGCACACATACACAAAATATGCACAACAAGAACAACTGGAGGCATAGCTGCCAGTCGGGGAATGCGCTGACCACATAGACACTAACAAAAAGCACAAGCAGCGCGTAGCCTGAGTGAGAACCCGCTCTGACTCAGGCACACAAGCATTCACACAGAAACACAGAGAGGGGAGAGCAGCAAAACACTTGTACGAAAACGGAAGGGTTTGAGAGGGAAACAATTAGGCAGAGAGCGCTAGCGAGCAAGAAGTGGATCTAACGTAGAAATCTCAACATACTTTAAAATTAAGGAGGCATAGGACACCCAAAAGAGGGAGACATATAAAGGGAAAACTTGACCGTAATTGCACTATCTGTCCCTGCCTCATATTACCTCAGTCGAAGCTTACCTCCCAGAATCACTATTTGTCTTCGGAGTACATTCGTCCCTAACATACTCACAGGGTGGAAGGAGTTCACTGGTGGAACACCAAAGTTCTGAGCTGCTTAAATAACATAGACTCAGGTGTCACCGTTTGGTGCCTAATTAGCCAGCTACTATGATGCTGCCTTTCTTCTGCTGCTGCCCATAGCAGAGCGCCAACCAAGGAGCACCTCCCACACCCCCTGGTGGCTGGAAGCGTATCTGATGCCTAACAAAAAAGTATAGATTTTCCTTTGGTGCCTAATTAGCCAGTTACTATGATGCTGCCTTTCTTCTGCTGCTGCCCATAGCAGAGCGCCAACCAAGGAGCACCTCCCACACCCCCCTGGTGGCTGGAAGCGTATCTGATGCCTAACAAAAAAGTATAGATTTTCCTTTGATATAGCCTCAGAAATCTAAATGTGTGAAAGTGCCTTTGAAGATTTAAAATCTCTTTTTTGGTGATTTTGAGCCGCTACACCTCTAGCTGCATATAGGATATCATTCTAAGATATTAAAAAAAAGATATTAAAAATCACTTCATGAAATCCAGACACCTGTGATATCATTTCCACATAAACTAAAATAAATTTTCCGAAAGCTCTAGGAGTTTTCTATTTGCAGATGTTTGAACTACACCACTTGGGGCATGGTAATATACAGTCTATCAGTACGTAATTGGTACGTTTTAAAAATTTATGACAAATTTGTAGCACAATCCGGTGCTTGGTGAGGCTTTGGTGATCCTGTTGCACATGACTAATACAAATGTGATCAAATATGTTTGTCTTTGGGACACGTACATACACATGAAGGAAGTTTTGATTTCTTTAATCTACAGTCAATATCACTTTATCACTTTATATCTCACCTAAGAAAGATAGATATTTTTTTTCTGGGCCTAAGTGTTATGTACCCGGGTTTGATCCCCGGGTGGACTGACTAGGAAATTCTGTGTGGAGTTGGCATGTTCTCTCCGTGTTCATGTGGGTTTTCTCCGGGTGCTTCGGTTTCCTCCGACAGTCCAAAGTCCATACAGGGGTTAGACAATGAAACTGAAACACCTGTCATTTTAGTGTGGGAGGTTTCATAGCTAAATTGGACAAGCCT
>JAOUQV010000034.1:15299253-15313971 GCA_028565295.1 Aspidoras spilotus
CAGGCTTGTCCAATTTAGCCATGAAACCTCCCACACTAAAATGACAGGTGTTTCCGTTTCATTGTCTAACCCCTGTAACTAATAACATTTCAGTGTCCTCAATACATCTCAAGCCATAAAACTTATGTAAGGGTGCGGCTCGAGGTTGCACTGTTGTGTCAATATTTTCTCTCAGGTGTGGTCACATGACATTATTGACATATACAGTAAATTATATTGACCCTCTTCTTAAAAGACTAAATATTATCATGATCATAGACTGAATTTATTATTATGAGATAAACCACACTTTTATCTAAAGTGACTTATCTAAAGTGAAAGAACAACAGAGGTCGAGTCCTAAAGATCAGGAATAACAAACTGACTAGTATTAAATGTACAGGGTGGGCCATTTATATAAATACACCTAAATAAAATAGAAATGGTTAGTGCTAATAACTTCCTGTTTGTGGTACATTAGTATATGGGAAGGGGGAAACTTTTCAAGACGGGTGGTGACCATGGTGGCCATTTTGGATCCAACTTTAGTTATTTAATAGGAAGAGGGTCATATGACGCATCAAACTTATTGAGTATTTCAAGAAAAATAATGGTGTGCTTGGTTTTAACGTAACTTTATTTCTTCATTTACAAGTTTCTGACCATTTATAAAATGTGTTCAAAATGCTGCCCATTGTGTTGGATTGACAATACAAACTTTTTCTCCCACTGCACACACTGATAGCAACACCACAGAAGAAATGCTAGCACAAGCTTCCAGTATCCGTAGTTTTAAGTGCTGCACATCTCGTATTTTCACAGCATAGACAATTGCCTTCATATGACCCCCAAGATAAAAGTCTAAAGGGTTCAGATCGGGAGACCTTGGGGGCCATTCAACTGGCCCACGACAACCAATCCACTTTCCAGAAAACTGTTCATCTAGGAATGCTCGGATCTGACAGCCATAATGTGACGGTGCACCATCTTGCGGGAAAAACTCAAGGAAAGTGCCGGCTTCAGTGTATTAAGAGGGAAACACATCATCATGTAGCAATTTCACATATCCAGTAGTCTTGAGGTTTCCATTGATAAAGAATGACCCAACTATCTTTGCACCCCATAATTTTTGTGTTCCAACAGTCTTGGAGGGATCTATCCCATGTGGGTTAGTGTCAGTCCAATAGCGGTGGTTTTGTTTGTTAACTTCACCATTTACACAAAAGTTTGCCTCATCACTGAACAATGTTCTGTGTAAACTGCCGGTCCTGTTCCAATTTTTGTTTTGCCCATTCTGCAAATTCAGTGCGCCAATCTAGGTCATCCTCGTTGACCTGCAGCGAGTGCTATGGAGCGAGTGCTATGGTGTGGGCTTATGCTGAATAAAGCTAGGACGGCCACTGATGTTTCTTCATTAATGACAGTTTTCATGTGACTACATTTTGGCAAATCCAACACTGAACCAGTTTCACGAAACTTAGCAAGCAGTTTGCTAACTCTAGCATGGGAGATGGGTGGTCTCAGTGGATGCCTTGCATTGAAAGTTATTGCATTTACCCGGGTACTGGGTTCACCAGACATCAACACAATTTCTATCCGCTCCTCACGTGTTAACCTCTGCGACATGTCAATGGCTGTAAACAAAGAGAAGCTTGTAAATAACACATGAACAAAGTTACGTTAAAACTCTTCCCATTAAAAAAACTAAAGTTGGATCAAAAATGGCCGACTCCAAAACGGCCACCATGGTCACCATCCATCTTGAAAAGTTTTCCACCTCCAAGATACTAATGTGCCACAAACAAAAGTTAATATCACCAACCATTCCCATTTTATTTAGGAGTATGCATATAAATGACCCACCCTGTACATTGTACTTATTACAGATCAGCACCAGATATTATCCTGTACGTCAATCTCAGTACCTTGTACTGGATGCGAGAATTTATTGGAAGCCAATACAGAGAGATAAGAAAAGTAACATGGGTTCACTTAGGTTAGTTAGCTCAACTGTTATGATTGAGGAGATAACAAGATGAGTAAGTGCAGGTGTAATAGTATTGGAGTTGAACTCAATTTGGAGTGGGGACACGGTGGATAATTTTGGAGACCTCAAACATTGATAGAGCAGAAAGATGAGAGTTGATTGGTCAGCCATGGTATCAGTATGACAAAGATGGGCATAGAGACTTGTTTGCTTCTCTGAAAAGATTGCAAGTCATCTGCTGACAGTAAGCTGTGTTGGTGGTTTAGATGTAAGGCAGCATAAAGTGTTAAATGCCCTATATAAGGTGATGCATGTGTCAGAGATGCACTGTACCTTTGGTCTGAAAGAAGGAGGCCTTGGTGGCAGTGATGTTCTTGGAAAAAGAAGGAGATTCTGGTAAAGATCCAGATCTGAGGACCGACCAGACTTTCATCACTTTTTCTCAGAGGAACGAACGGCAGTGCGCTGTTCTGGAAAGTACCTCCCATCTACCAGAGAGTAGTTGGTGAAAATGCAAGCCCTTCTAGTCAAGGTTAGCAAAGTTACTGATGCAAGGGAGAGATATGGCTACTGAAATCAAGAGGTATCAATGAGAGAATGAGAACACACAAGGAGTAATACATCTCGAAGAGTTTTAAGAAATTATTTTTAATTAAACTAGAATGCAGAACTGTAAAATGTACATGTTCAAACCCCGTAAAAATGTATTGTCTGCTCTCTTCCCCCACTGCCCGAATCTCCTTCTGCACCATCCCTCTCTGATCCTTTAGTTTTGGATCCTTCCAACTTGCTCAGTGTGACTCCCAAGACCAACGTCCCTTGGGCCACTGTGCCCATGATGTCTGCATATTGTAAATTCTCCCCTGCCTCCTCCAAAACTCAGCGGGCCTTCCACTTCCATCCTGTTTTAACGGAGATGTTTGCCTAACATCATGGCTAGCCATACTTGGGTTGTCTTAAACTCCTCCACCTGTAATTGGCAATTGCAGTTTAGTTCCCTTGGTTGTTTTAATGCTAGTGCTTTCTCTCGGTACAAAGCATTTCCCAGTGTTCTTGACATTAAGTGCTAATGTAAAATATTTCAATTAATGCATTTGAACTGAAAACATCATATGAAGAACATATGATACTGAATACAGCAGGGCAGAATGGAATGAAAGAATCAGACACATTTCATTAATTCTCTATGACTCAATTGTAATTTAGGATTATTGATGCTATAAATTGATACCAAGCTCCAAAACCTTTCAAGACTCACTGAAAACATTTTTTGGACAATTGAACACTGTACGAGGAGATTCACATGAAATAGGCCCCGAACAGTATTATTTAATATTGTTCATCTTAGCACATGTTGAAAAATTAGGAGACAAAGTTAGAGAAAGCTGATTGATATGGTTTGGACATGTGCAGAGGAGGGACAGTGGATATATTGGTAGGAGGATGTTAGAAATGGAGCTGCCAGGCAGGAGACAGAGAGGAAGACCAAAGAGGAGATATATAGATGTGGTCAATGTAGACATGCAGGTTGTTGGTGTAAAAGCAGAAGATGCAGGGGACAGAGTGAGGTGGAAAAGGTTGACACGCTGTAGCGATCCCTGAAAAAAAGGGAAAGACCGAAAGAAGAAGTTGTTCTTTACTACAAAGACATTTATTTCTTCGTCAAGTCTATAAAAAAAAAAGGATTTAATCCCTTAAGGAACCTTTTTTTCTGTAAAATAGATTAATTTGGGACGCAATGGGTTGTGGGTCTGCATCTATTGCTTTACATACATCAAGAAATGTAGTGTATTTTTTAGGTTCAGACTGCTTCATCCAAATGGAAGTTACTATGTGTAAGGAAAAAGTTAAGCATGTGTCTTGAACTGATCAATCTTTATTACAAAAAGCAGTATTGAAATACATGTACGTGTCTCAGATTCAGTGGAGCTATATTGAACACCCAGTTATGAAACAGCACGTGTATAGCCAAAAGTATTTGCTCGCCCATCCAAATGCTCGGAATCAGGTGTTCCAAACACTTCAATGGCCACAGGTGTATATAAAATCAAGCACCTAGGCATGCAGACTGCTTTTACAAACATTTGAGAAAGAATGGGTCGCTCTCAGGATCTCAGTGAATTCCAGCATGGAACTGTGATAGGACGCCACCTGTGCAACAAATCCAGTCATGAAATTTCCTCCTTGCCCCTAAATATTCCACAGTCAACTGTATTATAAGAAAATGGAAGTGTTTGGGAACGACAGCAACTCAGCCACAAAGTGGTAGGCCACGTAAAATTACGGAGCGAGTTCAGCGGATGCTGATGCACATAGTGCGAAAAGGTCGCCAACTTTCTTCACAGTCAATCTCTACAGACCTCCAAACTTTATGTGGCCTTAAGATTAGCTCAAGAACAGTGCGCAGAGAGCTTGGAATAGGTTTCCATGGTCGAGCAGCAAAAGAGTTAAGGAAAGGTGAGCAAATACTTTTGGCAACATAGTCTATATATATACACATCTGAAAATACTGCCTGCTACCTGAGCTCGTCCTGTTGAGGTGCGACGTCAGCTGTATTTGACAATGATTTAAAAAAAAAAGCGGTCACAGTCCCAGACTTGATAGAACTTAAGTTCTGTCATCTTCACATCTGGGCCAGTTACCTTTATATGTAATGACTTGTAATCACTGCCAATCATAATATTTTGATTATGATTGTTAAGCAAATCTTATATCAGCTTATACCTTTGCTATGATGATGATGTGCCACTGAGTTAAAAGGAGGTACAATAAGCAGGTGCATATAATAATTTTATTTGTTTTTTTTTTTTACATATGTGATATTCGGGGACTCTTTCAAATGAATCTGTTACATTATATACCGAGTGTGTGTATTTTCTCCAATTACATGTTTAAATCAACCACAGCTGACACAACACATATTTATTTAATTGTAATTAATTTTTTTGATATCAATAATGTATACTATTCTCATATATTTGTTATATATATATATATATTTATATACAGAAATAAAACAAAAACAATGTATTCCAACCTAGACTGAAGAATATCAGCAATAGGGAAATGTAAACCATGTTCCATCCGATTTCTTGAAAAAAACAAAAAAAAATTCCCTTGACCATCGTCTCTCCCGTTCTGACACTTAACATATTTGCATAGGCAAAATGAGATTAGCCCTTAAACAGTGTGTTTCCTGAATCTTTATCTAATTACGCTGAGTGAAAAATTAAAGAAAATAAAATTCACAATCGTCAATAGCTACTTTTCGTCAATCCTCAGTATACATGTGCACATGTCATTTACAGTGTTAGGCTTCAAGTAGATAAAAAGAAACAAACAGAACTAAACGTGAACACAAAAAAAAAAAAAAAAACTACGAAACATAAGAGGTAGAGGAAACCGGGACAAATCAGTCATTACACGGCTCGTCTGATCATTCTGTATGTATTTAAAAAAAAAAAAAAGCCTTTTAGTAAGAAATGCAGATAGAGAGTTTCAAACTTACGCCATGTTATGTGACTATTATTCAAGAGCTGGCTGTTCACTACGACTGCCATCAAGCAACTCTTCATCTATTCTGGCAGGATAAAGTCAAGCAAAAAAAATAAAGATTAAATTCTTTCAATCAATCCATTACTCAATATCTAAAGTACTAATAAATCAGAATTAATACTTAATTTCTTTATGATGTAAAATAAAACCTTTACCTGCTTACATGTTCCACACATTTTGCGTACCGTGCTACAACATAACACTTGAAATTGTCATCATTTATACTTTATAAATCATCATCATTACAAATGGTCATGGATCAATGTATTACACAGAACTCTGCAACACACAGTCTATTTCAGCTTGAAAATTATTTTTATATCACATACCCACAAAACATCCTGCCATTCGAATCAAGCCGTGTCCTGCTGACTACTCATTCACACACCGCATGGCACACTGTTTAAATGTAAACGCACATCATCAAGTCCATGACTTCCCAATGCCTCAGCAATATTAAAAATTGAACAGAAACAGGTGTGCAGAGGAATGAAAAAAATGTCTATTAAAAAGAGGCTGCATGCATTCAATTCTCAATTGGTTACTTACATGATGATGTATGCCAACACTGATCAGGCTGATGGCACACCTCATTTTAAAAGGAACAGAAGTGCGTACAATGGCACACCGAATATGGGTTTTAATAAAAACACCCACCACGGAATTATACTGATTTCTAAGAGTCCAAAGCACTTATTTCAACGCACCAAGCTAAGATAACAACTCAGTTGCCAAATCCTAAAACACATCTCTTGACCCTGCCAAAACTATCTGTATTATTCTAATATATTATTACACAATGTTATATTTATAATATATAAATTTCGCTTATTGTATTTTGAATCAGCATGTTCATGTTTTTTTTACATTTTGAGTGATCTGGACTTGTTAAAAAACCTCATTTCAATGCATGCAAGTTGTTTTATAATAAAATGTGTAAAATCACACAGACTGACCTAGTTCTCTCTTCACATTGGCTGATGCTGATGTGTGAATCAACGATCGCATTAACAGTGATTTTAAAAATGGCATCACTGCAATGCTGGTTGAGTGAGAAAGGTCTACTGTGAATTAGTGTACATTTTGAGATTGGCACTTTAAGTGCTTTTCCAAGCACCGGAATAATAAAAAAAAATAAAGTCTTAACAAACACAGGCTCGTTTGCTCACTAGCAAACCATTTTATCAAAGCGCCATCTTTAAACTCAAAGAGTGTTGAACATGGATAACAATCAGTCTCATTTACTCTTAGTAAAATCTAAAAGAGGAGAACGGGGTCATTTCAAGCAGGCATTTACATACTGTTTTGTCATGCAATGGCCGCTGCAACAGGAAATAAATTAGCATCGAGTTGACAGCAAAAATATTTAAGTCTGAATCGAAGAAAATTGATCTGAAAATACTGACATTTTCAGGGACAGAATTTTGAACCATATAGAAATGCTGTCAAGAAAAGCATTTAGAGGAGATCCATAGTGGTTATTCGGATTGCGTATTCTAACACGTTCATTGCACAAACACATATATACATGCTATCAGGATATGCACTGATCCTACGGACTCTTTAAAACACTATTCCCACAATGTGGCCAGCAGTCAAAATGGCTCGTGAGCTTCATGAAGCCCACGCACGTAAATCAGTACACGTCAGTCCACAAAAACCCAAAACATTTATATTAAAACCAGAAGCATGTTATTTAACATCACCTCTGAAAGAAATGTGTCATTGTGCAGTGCCTGAACAAAGACATAAGTTGTTATCTCAAATACAGTGATGCCTTCAAAAACAAGGCAGTGTTCACAACCTTAAGACTTGGTTTAAAATAAAGGCATTTCAATGTAAATGACAGTTCTTATTCTCTCACGTACCTCTGAGATGTTGCTCATTTATTTTCAAGCGAAATTCTTAATCCAGCAATGCTTACAACGAGTGACATACAGTACCTGTGCCTCACTCCGGGATGGGTGGACTGGGAGGGTCTGGGAGGACACTCACAATTAACTGTGGTTGTGGTCAGCATAAGCAGCTTCTGTGCCCTTAACTGAAATTTAGGGATTGTGATTTTTGCAGAGGAACTTTATGTTCATGGTTTAGCTGCCCAACCACACTAGCCCTTACATATCCCAGTGAGAAAGGAGGTTAAAACAGATTTGGGCCGATGTATGACAGTGGTAATGTGTCCAACACATAAACTGACAAAACTATATTTTCCCTTAGTTAACAAGAGTTTTAAAGGCTCTTTTTTTTTCAACATAACACAAAAACGTATGTTTCTTATTTGAAACCCCACTGAGGTCCTGCCAGCAGTTACACATCAAAATCTTGTAATGTGCAAAGTCAGGGGTTAAATGGTGTAATTCTTACCATCAGGAAAAATAACCATTATTCAGCTCTCCTCAAACAAATGAGGCATGTTAAAGGAGGACAGGTAGAGAAGAGCGAGAAGAAGAGGCAGAAAGAAAGAGAAAAATAAAAAACACGAAGCAGGGCTCTGGTTTTCCTTACATGGTTCTTTTTGTCACAGTTGGCTGAGCAGCTCTTATTGGCACTTAAACAGGAAGTGAACATTGGGCTCACTACTGGACGGTAAGAATTGCTTTACTACTCACTCTATGTATAGGAAACCTCACACTTTTTCCAAGTGTGGCACCTAAGGACATAAGTATTGTCTCGAGTTTTTGTCTGGAACCTTAGGTGTCTAAACAGGATCTCTTTCGTTCCAGGAGTTCCCTGTAAACAGATGAGTTGAGGAAACGCGGGAATGAGTCTCTATGCATGAGCGTGTAGATCTGGAGCTGTGCCTCCTCATACATCAGGCCGCTTGGTGTGGACAGGCTCTGATTGATGGACTCTCTTACCCGGGAATCCAAACTGACCTACAAGAGCACAAGATAGTTTTTAATGGAATGAAGTTAAATTACGCAATCTCTGCTCAATAAGCTAGTGTAAGATTTATAAAGCTCAGTCTCTTGCCACAGCTGGATTTCAAGCAATTTTACCTTCTGTATGAATTCATGTGAAACTCACACATATTCATCAATTACTGGCATTGTTTACAATTACACCTTTATCAGGAACTTATAACAAATGTGTGCGGAAATGGATTCATGTGCCATTTGTGTGTCTATCCAATGAGTCTTTATAGACATGCTATTAATGAAAAGTTCAATAAAAATTACAAAATTTATAGTTTATATAAATAATCCTACCTCTTTTGGAGACAGGATAGATACATAATCCTCATATATGAGCCTTGCTTTCTCATCTATAACTGTTGGGTTGGATTCCTTCTTCAACTCCTCACAGGCTATCCAGAACATCAGGTTCTCCTCACTGTACTCTGATCGAAGAAACTGCCTAAATAATTCTCTGCCCTCTGAGGACCGCATCATGAGCTCAAAGCTTCGTGACCAGGCTACAACTTCATCCAGTGTGGGATGCCTGGAGTACGGGAGAAGCAACATAGGCATTAAGGCTTCAATAATCAATAAAAATATATAATACAAATATGCAAAAGAAGAAAGAAATATTGAGCTTTAATTGATGATTCTTTGAGAAATTATACACATGTACCATAATTACTATAGCAAACGTTTGGATTAAACTATGAATAGCTTTAAAACATTAAAATGAAAGTAAATTACTCTTGTTATTGTTGTTTTATAACATTGTGTAAAACTAATATGGCATTCCTAATCCATGTAGAATTAAAAATAAAGTTACTGATTACATACTGGTCTTCTGTCCCTTCTATGCTGTCCATTTTTGTACATGCTTGCCGCTGGCGAAGTTCCCTACTCTCTTCATTCCTAAAAGGGAAGAGCAAATGGGGATGAATATAAGCATGGAGTCCAGAGAAGGCCAGTTAGTCATAACCTTATAAGAAAAGGGCCCACATTATTTTTAATACATTAAAATTTACAGTAGACATATTAAGTAAAGACCAAAACTAACCAGTTAGTTACACCTATTTGTGAAAGAAATTGTAGATGATTCTTGGTGTAATATTGCTGCCTCAGCTAAACAGCTCAAATTCCATGTGATTTCATGCGTCCTACAAATCTGTCCCAAACAGTTTCTGATGCCGCAGGCTAGCTGTTAGCAAAACAAAGGGCTTAAAATTCATCTTACAAATAAGTATGTACTGGAAAAACAGCCTTTTTTTGAACGAGATTTATAGATGGAGTTGAAAGACTCCACTGACTTATTGTTAAAACTATTATTAAAACTCAACATTAGCAGCTGCACAGCAAACTTTTTCATTATGAATTATGGAAGCGCAGCACCTCCATTCGAATGCTGAGAGTGGGTTGAGTGCTATAGACTCGCCCCGCAATAAAAAAAAAAAAAAAATCAAGAATCTGAATCTTTTTAGATTTTAGCATTGTCCATACACATTGATCTGACTTTCCTCCTGGAGCTGTAATGTTTTTGTGGCATTTCAGATCTGACAATTTCTACATACTCTGACTGATGTGCATATACAACATCCTGGCGATGTTCACGCCGTACACTGCATACATAAATAATTTACAGCTGTGATTGTGTGATGAAACCTTCATATTCATGTGTATCTTGTAGTGCTGGATTAACATGTTCTGCTCCTTGTGAAGAATAAATATTAATGATGATTTTATGTTTCTCAGAGCTTGTAGTTTTTATCAGAAATGATTCACAGCGAGGTGGAATGACAAAACTGAACACAAAGTCGAGTTACCACAAATTTCCGCATGATCAAGGAATTAGGAACATCTGGCGAGTTATGGTTTGGACCTATTTTAGGAGTTATTACAACATGCATACATCAGGGAAAAAAACAATACATAATGGTGAACATTATCTATATGCATGGCAATATATGACCTCTGCTGCAATTCCCTAAGTTCCGTTTGACACTAGCCATTCGGATTAAACATGCGTAGGAGGACGCTGTTTAACCTGCTAGATGATTGATAAGGGGTCCTCCAAACTTGGTATACCAGAGATATATTATGAAATTGGAACAGCCCACAAGAGCAGCGGTTGCCAAAATACTGGTACTACATCTCCAAATATGTCTCAGACCAACACTATTTTAAAGATCCCGGCCTCAAAAATTGTAGTTTTATATAAATCATGTGAGTACTGGTCATTATTTTTACTGGATATAACAGTAGAAATGTAATTAACATATTCAACAATGCTGTGAATTGTTTTTTTTCCTGCGTAGTACAATTTTCGGGTATGTGTTCATTACTAGTGATTACGTAAATAATCATATTGTCTTTGCATAATCATTTCATTCACACAGCTTGCATCTTAATAGCTTAAAGTTTTTGCTGATAATTGATGGTCATACTTGTTGGTGCCATGGAAATTGAGGTAAATTGAGTTACATTACATTATTTCTATTTGGCATGATGATACATACTTACTGTAGGGATGTGCAAAAAAAAATAAATAAAGAAATAGACTCTACAGATGAATCAATTAACACCAGTACCAGGTCCAGTTACGTAAATGAATGCACTATTATGCTACACCAGTGTGAATAAAGTAAAATGTTAGCCAATGGGTACACAAAGATCCATTCATTTAAAATAGGTAGCTTGATTTCCGTGTCTAACATCGATGTGCTAAAGACACAGAAGCAGAAACTATCGATATATTGCTAATGCCATTAATATTAGAAGTTAGTAGTAGTATTTTCTTGTGGTTTTCACTTCGGGGCAGAGGGATTTTAAATATAATCTACAAAGTATAATCAATTTGCACAGAAATGATCATTATTAATAAAATATATAAATACACCCCAAGCAACTTCCTCTCAACTAGCTGATGTGACAATTCCCAAAGCCATTCATGACTTTCTATTTTGGGCTCAAAGACAAGACAGGCTTCCTTTGGGTTCTCAAAGACTCTATTTTGTAAATATAATTGAGCTTGCTAGCCAAGGGGATCTGTACATGCTGAGAGCAGTCTAAATATATAAAGTGTTCCACACAGCTGTTTTGCATGTGATGTGGAGACAGAAATAGAAGCCTGAACAGCTGATAAATACAGAGTAGAATAGGGAATGGTTGTGGAAACCTGACCTTATAAACACATAGGTTTGCCCTCTGCCTCCCTTTCTTCATGTCGTTTATATTATATTCATGTGCACAGCGAGTAGGAAGAAGGAGAAAAATGACTAAAAATATTCATTGGAATACAAAGGAATATAGGAAGATTCACTTAAAAGAGACCATGAATATAATATTGTAACTTCTATTATGATCAAGACATCTGAACCAAATAAATTCATACACTGACACACAGCATTGGTAATTAATTGCATTGAACCCGAACCTTGGAACCATCAAGGGCTTTCTCAAAAAAAAAAAAAAATCTGATGAAGTCAGTTTTTGTAAAAATAAAGTTTCTCCAAGTGAATACAACTTACGGATAGACAGCACATGGAACCCCCTAAGCAAGCTCAAGGTCTGTTCAGTAAAGGTGTAGAATATTATGTAATAATATTCAGGGCATCTTTTAAGTGACCTCCCTGTAGACGTAGTGCTATACTGTATAGAAAAACAAGACAATTTATATAGTAAATATAATATTGGGCGGCACAGTGGCATAGTGGGTAGCACTGCCGTATTGCAGAAAGAAGGTCCCAGGATTCATTTCCAGGTGAGTTTTCCTATTTGAATTTTCCCCCCGTGTACATGCTATAAATTTTTGAGCTCAGGGTTCTTCCCACAGTTTAAAAACATACGGTAGGCTAACTGGTGTCGATAAATTGCTTTTATAGCTGACCAGAGTTCACCAATTATTGTGACACAATGATGGAGTATTACATGGCATGTATACATATATTGTTTAACATACTACTCAATATATAACAATTGAAGAGCTTTTTGTTTGGATTTACATATATTTACAAAAAAAGTTGGGATGGGGCAATAAGAGGCTGGAAAATTTAAAGGTGTAAACAATTGCAACTCATTGGGTCAGTTGGCAATAGGCCATTAACATGACTGGTTATAAAAAAAATTTTGGAGTGGCAGCAGCTCTCAGAAATAAAGATAGGAAGAGAATCACCAATCGCCCTAATTCTGTGCTGACAAATAGTGGAGCGATATCAGAAAGTAGTTCGACAGTGTAAAATTCCAAATTCACCTACAGTGCATAATATTGAAAGATTCAGAGAATCTGGTATAATCTTTTTGCGTAAGGATCAAGGGCGGACAACCATACTGGGTGCCTGTACTCTTTGGGCCCTTATACGGCACTGCATCACATACAGACATGCTTCTGTATTGAAACACAAAATGGCCTCAGGAATATTTCCAGAGAACATTATATGTGAACAAAATTCATCGTGCCATCTGTCGTTGCCAGTTAAACTCTGTAGTTCATGTCATCTATGTTTAAAAATGTGACATTTTTAAAACTTCCACATCATTGCTTTTTATTTTTATTTACAATTTGTACTTTGTCCCAACTTTTTTAGAAATGGCATTTGTAATATCACATTTCTATTACTGAGTTAATGATTTTTTTATTAGTTATTTCTCCATTAGCATTGATTTATCGCTCATTACGCTCGGTATTCACATATTATGTGGGATATTTATGTGTGAGAAAGCAATAAGTTGTCCTTACCACTGCCTGGGTGGCCAGATTTAAAGGAAAAGGCACATAAATTAGAAACAGGTGTGATGTGATGTTATGGTCAAGTATTCTTAGGCTTAATGAATAGTATAGGAGTTTATTCTTATTAAATATATTTGAACTGAGGTTTTTACACTTTCATGAGTTTCAGCTTATACTATTTCTATTTCTTTTCCTGTTAATGATATAATCATTTATAAATGTGATCTCTATTTGGACAATAAACATGAAGATGTTTGTCTACCTGTAATCAGGAAACACTGGCCCTGCAGAGCACATTATGTGCAATTAATTTGATTTAATACCTTGCTCACTGGAGCGCTTCTATGTGGTTCATGACGTGAATAAACATAATATTCAGTGTGTCTGTTCAAAATTATTTAGCCTGGGAATATTTCCCACAACACAGTAAAGTCATAACTTTCAACAATCTAAACAATAAACAGGACAGTGCTTTTATTTTAAATTATTTAACACACAACACCTCATTTGAATCATATTTTCTACATTTTAAAAATATTTTAAACAACACAATTAAAATAAATGCTTTTTTTTTTTTTAGTTTTTACAACATTTGATGTTCGTTTTTGGGTTAAACATTAACGCTTTGACCTGGAGGTGGGTAGCTATTAGGTAGAAGGTTAGATTAGACTACAATTCATTTGTGCCACACTGTTTACATGGATCACGCTGGGCTGTTTAGGGATTTCCCAAGTCCTGCAAGTTAATGAATCTGAACAATAAAATAACAGAAACAAGAATAAACTAGCACCTACAGTGTAGAAGGCATACTATATTGTTATCAGTACACTGTTTTTACTTTCTGGATACTCTTCTTCTTCTTCTTCTTCTTCCGGCCTCTCCCTTTTATCCGAGAGCTTAAAAAAACAAAGTAAATAAAATGCACATTCAGGTCCCCATTCAAACTAATAGGGATGCTAAGAGACTGAACACCTCACTACGTAATGCTGTTTATGAAAGCTCGGTCAACCTGAGATTCAGCGACAAGAAAAATAAGCCAGAATACTGGAAAAAGAACATGGAGAAAAATAAAGCATGGTGTTTGACTTCAGGAGAGTATGCAATGAGCACCCTCTACTCTTCGTCCTTCCCTCCAGGCATCTGCACTTCCTATGCTGAGAAAAGCCCATTTCCAATCTGACATCCTCATTACATTTTACAGACAGATTATTGAGAGCATCCAACAGATTCATCTCTGCCTAGTTTGAAAATTGTGCCACCTTGGACCACTGAAGTGAAGAAAGCTGAGAAGCCAAAACCACTAGCACTGTGGATGCAATTTTCTTACCTAATATTTGCTGCTAAAACAATGTAAGCTAAACACTAAGTATTTTGTACAAGTAATGTGTCGATTATCTAGATTCTGTTTCTACCGGGCTGATGCCTATATAACTACCATATGTTATACAGGGGTTATACAATGAAACTGAAACACCTGTCATTTTAGTGTGGGAGGTTTCATGGCTAAATTGTACAAGCCTGGTGACCAATCTTCATTAATTGCACATTGCACCAGTAAGAGCAGAGTGTGAAGGTT
>JAOUQV010000034.1:15528407-15541233 GCA_028565295.1 Aspidoras spilotus
GCTCACTTCACCTGTGTGTGTGTGTATTTGTGTGTTTCACTGCACGGATGGGTTAAATGCAGACAACCAATTCCGCTGTGTGCAAACATAGTGGCAAAAATGTATCACTTGTGCAAGGTGTTTAGTAAAACGTAAGAATTACAGCTAAATGTATTTAAAACAAATTGATATATAAATTATATAAGGGTATACGTTTTGAGACACAGCATCCAGGAAGTATTCACGGTGCCTCACTTTTTCCACATTTTGTTATGTTACAGATGTTTCTACAGACAACTCCTTGCACTGCATGGCTTGCTTTCTGCTCTGACATGTACTGTCAACTACAGGACCTTATGCTGTAGAACCCTTAAAGTAATCCATATGATTCTGTGACGTTTTAATCGAAAGTTATTGTGAGAACGAGTGTAATAAGTGTATGTTTCAACAATAAATAAACAGCTGGTCAGTCATAAACTTTTAATATTGCTTACTTAACCAAAGTGCACTTTGTGAATGTGTTAGCATGAAAAAAATGGCACGTACAGTAATGTGAGGGCAATCAGTTGAAATGAAATGTGTCAGGTAAAGGGAACCCAATACTATTGAACAGGTGTGTATAAACATTTTGTACTGTATTAATACAGAATGCGAAGTTTACCGATGTTTGGGAATTTAAACTCTCTTGGGCTGCAACTCTCTAGGGATGCTCAGTCAACTTATCCCTATCCCATGGAGCACATTCGAACAGCTGAAAATCGTAAGACCCAGAAAGACCCCAAATGGAGAATCAGAGCTAGAGTGGATAATCTCTATACTCCTCTCTCTCTCTATCTTTCTCTCTCTCTCAACAAGCTTCTCACTAAAGGCTCAGTAAGAACCACTCCCCATTTATGCCAAGAAACGCGCGCATTTCTCTCAGGTCCTCTCCTCCTCCACCTCCCGGTGCGGTCATTATTAATGGGCTCGGTGCCCGCTCTCATCTCTTCCCGATTTATCTCCGCTATCCCGTGCGCGCGCGGCTTCTCAGCATCCGCACCGTAAGCTTGTAGACCAATCAGCGCACAGTAACACTTCCACCTAGCCTTATCGGTTGCGCGCGCTCTCGAAGGATGGATACATACACTAATGTATCATCCTCCACCTCTTTGCTCCCCCTGTGTTCGCGCACGTGTTTTTTTTCCTGAGTTGCCAGGTTGCTTTTAGTTTTACCCCCGTCCATTACACTGTAAAAACATTTCGTAAATGTTTATTAACTGCTTTCGTATAAAGGTTCGTGTTTAATACATGTGAAGTTAATGAACTATCTGCGTGTGACCCTTTTAACTTTTTTATTTAAATTTAATAAGCGCAACATTTTCATACAGTCTGGATATTTCTGTTTTAAATGAACTTGGCGCAACATATTGATGTGTAAACGTAAATCAAGCATCACAACTTTCCAAATGCATATTATAGCATCACAAACATTATACTGAGCTAAAGGCATTGCAAAATATCCTCCTATTAGTTAATACGTCAGGCGCTAACTGACCCGACAATCCATTAATCCATTTCATTACGTTTGGGCGCGGCACCGTGCAATTCAGAAATCTGGCAACATTACCCCTCCTCTTCCGTTCTTCCACCCCCTCGCTGGAGCCTGACCCGATTAATGACGTAGGAGAGATTCCGTGGTGCCCACCGACGTAGGCGCTGCGCCGCCAGGCGACTATTAAAACGGCAGCCGGTGCAAGCTTTCGGCACTCGCTCTCATCAGTCGCTCCGACTCAGGAACCAGAGCATCAGCGGAGATAGCAAGGAACCGCTCGCCTCCTTAAGGCTAACTCGCTTTCGGCTTTGGTTCGGAATGGAAACTTTTGCCTTTACGCGGAGCAGACGAAGCTCCATGGCGCACGACTTTAAGTGTAAGTCCCTTCTGCTTTCTTCTTGTTTTTTTTTCTTTCCCTGGGCTAAAATTTATTGCACATTTGTCTTGCACTTAAACGTTGTTCAGTTAGGAATTGTATTTTAATCCATTATAAAACATGTATATTAACTAAGTAGGTTGACTCCTTTCAAGAATTGGCTTCTGTCCATTTAATTTATTTTCTATTGTTATTTTTTTCGTTTCTCTGAAAATTTCTGTAAAGCATTTGAACTCATGTTATATGAAATGTACTAGATAAATAAAAGTATTATTATTATTAATTTATTATTATTATTATTATTATTATTATTATTATTATTATTATTATTATTATTATTATTATATGTTGTAAAATATAATGAGAATATCTATAACTTTTAAATAATTTTATGCAATTATGGTTTCTATTACTTTATATAAACCTCTTATCGTGATTTCATACATGCTCTATACACTTTGGTCAACTTTTGGTTTAGTTTTTGCCTGTTTTTTTTCATTCCTATTATCAAACGGAGCTGCATTACACACACTTCAGATACTTCAAAATGTCCCTGTAATATGATCAGCAATTTGAGTGACGCTCATCATGGGAGCACTGAGTTTAGTTCATTTTCCATGTTATGCATCATGTCATGTTTGTGTTTTTTTTAAGGTGGTCTGTCGCTCTGGCTGGTGGTCTGGTTGGTTGTGGTTAAGCCTGCACCTGTGCAAAGCTGCCCACACCTGTGTGTGTGTTACCCATCTCCCATGACCGTGAGCTGCCAGGCACAGAACTTCACCTTAGTGCCCTCCGGTGTCCCCTATGAGTCACAGCGCGTCTTTCTGCAGAACAATCGCATCACAGAGCTGAGAGTGGGATCCTTTGGCTTTGGAACTCAGGTATGTGTAAATCTGTATGAGTGAGTGTGTGAGTGAGTATTTTCATGAATTAAGTGTAAATGTATTCCTTTTAACTAATTCTCTGCTTTCACCTTTTCCTTGTTATCACTCCCTGCTCACGTTCTTCACTACTTCCCACCTCTCTCTGTGCTGTCTATCTGCATATAATCTTTTTATATCCATGCTTTTGTCATCACCAAATATTTCCCCTTTTTTAACACTACTTTATTTTCCTATTCACGCTACTTTGTTTGTTGTTTCTTTACATATATAACCCTAATACTTTAATAACATACTTTCCCCTGCATCTTCTCCACCATTTTTCCTTCTCCTGTTTCTTTCTCACCAGGTTCTGTGGCTCTTTTCCAATAACATTACCTGGATTGAGGCTGGTGCATTCAGTGAGCTACGTGACCTGGAGGAACTAGACCTGGGTGATAACCCTTACCTCCAGCAGCTGGAGGGTGGAGCTTTCCGTGGGTTGGAGAAGCTGCAAGCCCTCCATATGCACCGCTGTCGCTTGGCCGCTCTCCCCCATAACATTTTCCACAAGCTCTACAGCTTGCAGTATCTTTATCTGCAAGAGAACCAGCTCCACTTCATCCAAGATGACCTGTTTGCTGATCTTATCAATCTCAGCCAGCTCTACCTGCATGGCAACCGCATCCGCACACTGTCAGAAAATGTGTTCCGAGGCCTGGTCAACCTGGATCGCCTGCTGTTGCATGATAATCGCATCCGGCAGGTTAACCGACGCGCCTTCCGTGATCTGGGCCGTCTTACCATGCTCTTCCTTTTCAACAACTCATTGGCTGAGTTACCTGGCCAGGCAATGCGTGATGTAGAGTCTATCCAGTTCCTGCGCCTCAATAACAATCCATGGGCCTGTGGCTGTGAAGCTCGTCCCCTCTGGGAGTTCTTCAGGTCCAACCGAGTCTCCAGTTCTGAGCTTCTCTGTGCCTCTCCTGCTCCCCGCCGTGGCCTGGACCTCCGCTTCCTGCGTGAGATGGACTTTGCCCTGTGCCCCCTGCCAGATCCTGGCTCACTATCTGGAACCACTACCACTACTTTCAGCACCAAGACCCGCTGGTGGTTCTCCAAGCATAAGCCCGTCAGCTCCACCAAAGGCATCTTTGAGAAGAGCTCAGAAACTGTAAAAGCCCATCCCTTCTCTAGTGGCAAACCCTCAATTACATCCACATCCACGAAGTATGAGCTGGGCGAGGAAGAGGCACTGCTTCCAAAGTTGGAAAAAGAAGAGTATTGGGCCAACTATGGCAATGAAGACGCAGGTATCACCTCACTGCGCTGCTTCGAATTAGAATGCCCGGACTTTGACACCCTTCCCCCCTTCTCTTCTTCAACTTCTTCCTTACCTTCAACTTCCTTGCTAGTTATTATGTCTACTTTGACTGTATGTATCCATCTGCTCTTTGGCTGAATCTGTGTATGTTAGTAATAAGGGATATCGATCCCAACTTCATCTTCCCCTCTTAGGAGGAGTGAAGACCCCTCTTACTTAAACTAACTCTCATATGCCTGATTCCTGTTTAACTTCTGCCTTAGCTGTATCTCTGTTCTGTTCAGGTTGAGCCTCTAGGATACAAAGGCAACTAGAGGGCACTACACTGATTTAGGATACAGTAGGGGAAGCAGGAAAATCATGGCAGGTACTGCAGTGCAGGCCATTATCACAATGGAAGGGAATGATAGATACTACCTGAGGGCTTTGTTAGTCATAAGGTACACTGTCCTACTTCCTTGTGGACTTTTCATATGTATCACAGTCTGTTTTTGACTGGTGATATATATGGTTCCATCTTAGGTTTATGTACAACATTTGTATACTTCTGCCTTTTTTGGCTAGTGAAATTTTGGCTATTGTAAATGCTGCTTGTGATGGTCCTATGACTATAACTGTCTTTATATTTGCAGCTAACACTGTTAATCCAAGTGCTAAAGATTCAGTGCTAATATTGGCACTGTTTACAGTAATGTTAGGTAGACATAACTTCTAACACTATACTGGTTTTATCAGTTAAATCTTTTACTTGCTATTCAGATCACATTATAATTATTGACAATATATGTAATGTCCAGTCAGTCTTTATAACATTGTAAGTGATGTCCAAGGATATCAGATGATCAAGGTATGCAAAATGATAAAGTATAAAAGCAAAAAAGGGTTAATCACCGCAAGGAAAAGGTCTAAGTAAGAATACTTAACAGTAATGAACAAACTGTCTAAAAATTGACAACGTATGGAGAGACGGTGACTAGAATAGAGCAAGACAGTGGGAGAGGTAGAGAGAGAGAGAGAGATTTTTTTGCAAATATAGAGAAATTACAGGACAAAATGTCATTTGTCTTATTGTTTTTGAAAAGCAATTATGTCATAAGTGGGATCCTGTAAATATGTCATCATCAATGGGAAAGCTGTACATATAGCAACAAAACAGTCTCATGTTTATTGATCAGTTGTTTTATGTTCACTGATTTCTGATTGGTTCAGATATTATTTCTGTTATTTTATGTTTTTTTATGTGAAACTTTGTCATGGATTTTTCTTTTCGCTTATTTTAATTTTTCCGATATAAAATTGCATATTAATTTGCTCATAGCCAGACTCTCCTTTTGACCTCGTAGACATGAGGACTACTATTATGTAAGAAACTCATACTAATACACCAACGAGCCTAAATCCTCCAAGAGAGATTTAATTTAATAACAATGACAATGGACATAAGTAATCGTAGAAAACAGTGCAAATGGATTGATAGTAGGAGGTGAAGAGGTTAACTAATGCCATTCAACATAATGTCCAGCACCAGAAAATGCCAGTTTACTAAATATTCAAAGAATACAGTTCATCTTTTGTTTAGTTTGCTTAGTTTTTCTACTAAGAATGGTCTTCAGTTTTTATCTCATTTTTAAGGATAAGGGTCAAGGGGTATCTCAAATCCTACAACAGAAAGGCAAGAGCAGAGCAATCCAGAGAGAATATAGTGAACCAGTTGTCTTTAATCTTCTGCAAAAATGGAACAGTTGAGGTGAAATGGCATAGACACATGAAAGAGAGACAAGAGACTGAGAGAAAGGGAAAAAGAGAGTGGGAGTAAAGGACAGGGTGGGTATGTGTGGCAGAATGAGATAGAGAAAAGCTCGGAGGAAAAGTCAGAGATGCTCTGTGATGGAAAAAAAACCCCATGTCTTACATCACTCTCATGCTGAGAATATCTGACCGAGCTAAGGCAGACGAGTAAGGATGTTTTCTCCGGTAGAATTATTATTTCAGTATTATTATACTTTAATTGTACATTTTTGCAATATTTTCTCATCTAATTGTCTTTTAATAGCAGTTTAAATGTCGCCATGACAAAGTTATTCTGTGTAATTTGTTATTATGTACCATGTGATGCATGCGTTGCATCCCACAGCTATAAGGGTAAGGTCAAACTGCAATGAGGTGCTCGAGAGTGACCTTGTTTTCTGTTTTTCCAACAGTGTCCTCACAGATGACCAAAGCATAGTTATACCTTTTACCCCAAAGTATGAATGTGTCAGTGTGTGGGTCAATGAGTGCATGTCTACAAAGAAGCGCTGTCTTTTCAGCAGAAAGAGAAATAAATGATTATCTGTGCTTTTCATCTTTTTTGCGTGGGGTTTGTGTTTGTACTCTGGATGCCATCCAGCACCCAAGAGCACTCGAGTAGTTTTAATAGCTCACATACACACAGTGTATACACATATACACACTAACTGGCACAGACATTTAAATACTGTTCAACAACTGATATGCACTCAAACTATAATGAGACGTTTATGCTGTCAAAAGGTCCCTCTCTCGCTCTCTCTTTCTCTCTCATTTACTCCTTTTATCTTTCTATGTCTCTCATATCATGTATCCCTCTTTCCCTCTCTTATCAATCTTCATTAGTATCTGAATTACTAGGTTAAATCTTTAATCTCTCTTTATCTCTCTCTCTCTCCCTCTTACTGTTTACTCCCTCGATCTTTCTACTGTATGTCTCTTTCTTTTTCTTTCTCTTGCTATCAATCTATCACTCTTTCATACCCTCAGCCTCAGTATTCATTAGCAGTTAAATTATTAGGCCAAATCTTCTCTCAACATGTGCCAAGCAAACAATGCCCCCTCACTAACCCACTCACCATCTGTGAGCCTACTGGCCAATAGCCACGCCAGTCACTCATACGACACAATAGAAGGAGGTGCATAGTGACGATTGATCAATGTTACTGACGGATTACTCGCTGGTGACTCACAGGCTAAATGAATGGAGCGAACAAGGGAGAAAGTGGGAAAGATTGGGGGGTTGTGGTGCGAAACATTATCGGTTTCAGAGAGCGGAAGTTTGTCAGAGTAAGCTGTGAGTTGGAAGTTCGCCCACACGTGAAACATACGTACATGATCTGTGATTGTGTGGTCGTTTCGACACAAAACTCTAGACATTCGCGTCACATTGGGGATTTGGATCTCGTACACACAAACACAAACACAAACGTGTTGGGAACCATTTTGCAAGTACATACTGTATCACTACTTTTTGTTGAACAGTATGCAGGTTTTGCATTTGTCTGTATACACACAAACACACACAAACACACACACACACACTAGCTAGAATATTATCACACTAAAATCAAGGCTGGTCATAGGAGACTTGCTGATTAGTTCATGCTGTGTTTAATATTGCCATGAATTTTCTCATATTTCTCATCTCTGTCTCTCTCTCTCTCTCTCTCTCTCTCTCTTGCTCCCATCTTCTATAGCTCTGGACCGCTAACACAATCATATTTTCACACCCTGCCTTCTTTGGATGATTTACGTCATTGTCACATCTCCTTATTTCTCTCTTTAATCTTTCTGCCTTACACATATTTTATCTGTGCATCTGTGCACATTTTATCGATGCAACTGCTGGAATAAAGAGGGATATATTTTCCTTTTGTCCTTTTTCATCTGAGCTGTCTTATTGTCTGTTTGTCCATATCTTCCTTATCATTTTAATTACATCTTCCATAAACTGCACACGTTTCTTTTCCTCAGCTCCTGAGCTCCTGCTTTTAAACATGTTCTCATTATCCGTGTGTTTTCCCTGTATTTTTTTCCTGTCTTATACCAGTTGGAAACTGGAAGAAAAACTGAGGCAGAGACTGAAGCCAGATCTGAGTGGGAGTTTCTTCTATTTTACTGAAAGGACTAACATTTCTTACCACTGTTTCATCTTCTCTATATTGTATACTCATGAAAATACCCAAATTATTTGCCACACTGTTAGTGTTCTAGGAAAAGAACAGCAGAATAGTGTGCATGAGAATATTTAAAAGGCCAATGAGTGCTGGGAAATGGATAGAAATCAAGAACGGGTGGAGGAGAGGAGGAGTGAGAGAAGTGAGAATTTTGAGTCACATTCTTGGATTGCATAATTACAAAAAATTAGAAGCCTTGTTCACTTTGTAAAAAGGCTCTCAAACACACACAAACACACACACTGTATCGTGTTATGTTTTTCCTGCAGAGATGCAGACGGTTTTAACTGGGGTGCGTCATCACTCGTCACTGGTGCAGTGGAACTCAAGTAGAAAATTCACGTGTCTCTGCCTCTAGTGCACAAATGCATAAATGAAGAACTATACACACACAACCACACAGAGACACACAAACACACACTCAGGCATAGTGTGGGTCTAACCAAGACAAAAAGCTTCATAAGTCCTCCTGAGACAATTCCTAAAATAAACCTAATCCTGAGTTAGAGATTACACATGATTTCATATACAAAAAGATACAAATTGCATTATTATTATGATTATGATTATTATTATTATTATTATTATTATTATTATTATTATTATTATTATTATTATTATATAATTATTAATTCATTTATTCATTTTCTATACCCACTTAATCCTAGTTTTAGGGTCACAGGGAAGCCGGTGCCCACCCGGCAACTCTGAGCGCAGGGGTAGGAACAACCCTTGACAGGGTCACCGATCCATCATAGAGCAAACTCACACATACACACAATAACAGGCAATTTAGAGACACCATTTAACCTATCATGCATGTCTTTGGAATGCGGGAGGAAACCGGAGTATCCGGAGAGAGCCCATGCGAAAACGGGGAAAACAATCCCCTACAAATTCTAGAGGATGTAATTATTTTGCTTGTAGCAACCCCTGATAAAAGCAGAGCCCGAAAGAAGAAGAAGAAGATATGAAGTCTTGTTGAGCTGACATAAAACCACTTAATATGCATGAGGCAAGCAAGCCATGACCTTCTTCTTCTCTTCTTTCAGCCTCTCCCTTATTCAGGAGTCACCACAGCGAATCAATCTTTTCCACCTCACTCTGTCCTCCGCATCTTCTGATTTCACACCAACTACCTGCATGTATACATTGACCACATCTATATATCTCCTCTTTGGTCTTTCTCTCTGCCTCCTGCCTGGCAGTTCCATCTATAACATCCTCCATCTCTGACATCACCCTGACATGTTGCACATCCTTTGCTGCTCTATCTCTCTGTCTCGCCAACTACTTCTCTCCTTTCTCACTGTCTAACTTCTCGTACAACTCATTATTCTGCCTTCTGCTTGGTTTGATACCTCCCTCTTTAAATACTCTTGTTTACTCTTTTCAGTCCTCTCCCTGTACCATTTCTTCTTTGCCAACCTTTTCCTCTGAATAACCTCCTGCACTTCCTTGTCCCACCACCAAGTTTCCTTGCTCGATTTAACCTGTACAGATGACACATCAAGTACCTGTCTGTCTAATCACTGTTGCCATTTCCATCCTGTTTGCAAAATCCACCACCATCTGTCCTTCTATCCTTAACACCACACTTGCCCATCACATCCTCATCTCTTTTGTTTCTTTCACCAACATGCCCATTGAAATATGCACCAATCACCACCCTCTCCTCTCTGTGAATGCTCTCTACCACTTCATCTAGCTTCCTCCAAATTCTCTCTTTCTCCTCCAACTCACAGCCAACTTGTGGTGCATAACCACTGACAACATTCACTATTAAACCTTCAATTTCTAACTTTAAACTCATCACCCTATCTGACACCCTTTTCACCTCAACAACACTCTTTGCATTGTTTTCTTTCAGGATCAACTCGACTCCATTTCTCTTCCTATCCTCACCATGATTAGACTGCACCAATGCTTCGAGCTTTACTCTTTTCCACTTTTTCTCCTGCACACACAAAATATCCACCTTTCTTCTTTCCACTACCTTTCCCTGTCATTGTCCCCACATTTAGTGTTGCTAGCCTCAGTCCTACACTCTCACATGCTTTCCTCCTCGTCGTCTTGAGCAAACAGTAGCCTAATTTCCGCCAGAACCCTGTTTTTTCAGTACTGGTGGCGGTAAATGTTAACCCGGGCTGTGACCAATCTGGTATGGAGGAACATTGATTCATTCACATCATTTACTTGGCAAATGTTTTACACCGGATGCTTTTCCTGAAGCAACCCTCACCATTTTACCTGGGCTTGGGACCGGCACTAGAAATACACTGGCTTGTGCTTGGTTTAAGCAAGCCATTACCTTTGCGCAATTTAGGGGGCGCACATAAGACTGCGAGTTTATGCTTGTTCTGTTTTTTCCTACACTATAGAGAGTAGTCAAGTGCTGATGGTTTAAATGACTTACTATAAATGAACTTGTTACTGATCAGGGATTAAACGTACTTTGTTTAACTGAAACATGGATCAAACCGGATGAGTATATAGTATTAGCTGTTGTAGGCTTGTGGTTAAGGAACCAGCCTTGTGACCGGATGGTCCCTGGTTTTATTCCAAGTACCGACAAGTCATGGCTGAAGTGCCCTTGGGCAAGGCACCTAGTCCCCACTGTGCTGGCTGCTCACTGCTCCGGGCACGTGTGCTCACTCTGTCTATGTGTGTGTTTCACTGCACGAATGGGGGACCAATTCCACTGTATGCAAACATGGTGGCATCACTTTCACTTTTTATTAAATGAAGCTAGCCCTCCTGGATATAATTACATATACCAGCCTTATTTAACTGATAGAGGTGGAGGTGTAGCTGTTATCTATAATAAAAATAATAATATAGCCCTCACACACAAACCTCAGTAAAAAATAAACTTGTTTGAGGTTTTGTCTACTAAAATATCTTGCAAAACCAGGAAAAATAAGGCTATGGATTCTATCCCATTAATTATCATTTACAGACCCCCCCGGGCCGTCTTCGGAATTCATACATGAGCTTTAAGATTTGATTTACAATCTAGTTACATTATTAGACAAAGCTCTAATTGTAGGAGATTTTAATATACACTTCGACAATCCAGAAGACCCCCTGATAACTGCATTGGTATTCATTCTTGGCTCTGTGGGAGTACACCAAAATGTAATAGGACCAACTCATAAGGGTGGCCACACACTTGATTTAATATTAACATTAGGATTAAATATAGGCAATATAGTTATACTTCCACAGTGTGATCTTATTTCAGACCATTATCCTATCTTATTTAAAATTACTATGTATCAGAATATTAGCATTTCATGCCAGTACAGGCTCAAACACACATTTACAACAAGTACTGCAGATAATTTTGTTAGTAAACTCCCAAATGTATCAACTATGTTTGTATCACCGTCCAACACCACTGAGCCTAATCAGGCAGCTGAGTAGCTAGATTCATTGTACTCCGGATATTGTAGCCCCAATTAAAAGTAGATTAATTAAAGAGAAAAAACTAGCACCGTGTTATAATGATTTTACACTGACCCTAAAACAGACTAGAGAAAACTAGAGCGTACATGGCATCAGACAAACCTGTGCCATGTGCCTTTTTGTGCATCAATCAGCATGGAAGGAGAGTCTATAGGAAAGCTCTTAGTGCTGCTAGAGCAAAATATTTCTCCTCGCTAATCGAAGAAAACAAAAATAATCCTCACTTTTAAGTGAGTTTTGCTATTTAAGACCGTAGCGAAACTAACTATGAAGAATACCACTGCAGAAGTGTCTCCACCATCAGGTTGTAGTAGCAAAGACATATATTATTCGTTATATGAATGTTGTATATTTTTGTATGACATATAATTTATATAATATATCTTCTTATTCTTCTTTCATCAGAGGTCGCCACAGTGAGTCAATCTTTCCACCTTACTCTGTCCTCTGCATCTTCCACATGGAATCATTTAGCATGCATATTTTTATGTCTTTTCATTGCATCATAATTATATACATAATTTTTTATGCAGCTAATTAATTCTAGCCCTAACACTAGGCTTATAGGGTGAAGTTCTTGTGAATGTCCTAGATTGTATTGCTTTTGATGGGGTCAGAATTTAAAATATGATCTGGGTTGTTTACATACTGTTCTGACATCATTTTCGGGAAGGAAGTAGTTTTCTCTTCCAGGCTTCATAATAAAACTCTCTAATCCTGTCATGGAAAATGAAAGCAATTATCTTGCTATAAATATCACTCACCATAATTGTCCCTAAAGTGGACACACTCGGTCACTGTATTTTACACTGTTTTTCAGATTTGTAGCTCATGAATTGTCTAAGAGGAACTTCTTAAAGCAATAATCCTATTTGAATTATTATCTTGCTCTGTTTTGAATGCAGGAAACATCTTATATTGACTTATTTTAAAAACATGTAAATATATAAGTTTAATATATTTTTAAAAAAGTATTTTATCATTGGAATCATTTGTTCTTACTATAATAAATATATTAGGTTTAAAGTAAGAACATTTGGAAATGAGAAGAAAATGTTGTTGATAATAAAAGAGGTCAGAGATTTATAACTGACATGGTTAGATATGGTTAGTGATTGGTGCGCTGTCTAGGGTTGTTCCTGCCCTTGCGCCCAGAGTTGCCGGGTGGTCACTGGCTGATTAAGCGGAACAAAATGAATGAATAATTGAATGGAGATATGGTTAGTACTTTAAATTAAAAACGGTTATTTATGGGGTAAACCTGGTCAGCAACATATACTATGAAAGTAAGGATATTTTACATCTAATGTTCGCTACTAG
>JAOUQV010000034.1:15564963-15579256 GCA_028565295.1 Aspidoras spilotus
CGTGATGCTGGTGGAGAAAAACGTTTCCTGACTTGCTCCTCCAAAACACCCCAAAGTGGCTCTTGATACATCACAAGACTTGCTGTCTTCTTCACAGATGCGCCAGCAAGACGTGCACCAACAATTTGTCCTCTTTTGAACTCTGGTATGTCACCATAATGTTACTGGTGTAATGTGCAATTAATGAAGATTGGCCACCAGACTTGTCCAATTTAGCCATGAAACCTCCCAAACTAAAATGACAAGTGTTTCAGATTCATTATCTAACCCCTGTATGTAAAAATATACGAAGTTTATCAACTAACCTCTAATGCATTTAAAGTAAAAAGATCAATCAAATGTTTGTAAACTACAGACTCCTATAGCAACTAAATATGAAAATATTTATCTAACAACTGTACTGATTAAAATGCAGCTGCATCCCAATAATTCTAATAATCAAACATGTATTTCAGTAATTCAATACAAACAGTGAAATACATACCTTATATAATTTAATTACAAACACACTGATCTATTTCTAGTGTTTATTTCTGTTAATGTTGATGATTATTGCAATTTTGCATTTCATTTGGAATTCGTTGTCTGGAGGAAGAGTGGAGAGGCGCACACACCCCAAGCAAATGTAAAATAATTCTAATAATTCTTTAATAGTGTATTTATTCAGTAGATGAATACACATGATTGTTTGATTTCTGGAACTTGACCAACCAGAGCATGCCTCTCTGTATCACCTTCACTGATTGGCTCAGTAACCGTAGCAAGCTGTTTTCTTTCAGTGCAGCGCCACCATCTCATGCCTTTCACTTGACATCGGCATTCGATTGTTGCGCGTGCGTAGGAAGGGTTTATAAAGACTTAAAATAATGTATGGTGCCCCTACTTCACCGATTTTCGCCTATCGCGGAGGGTCATGGGCCAGGACCTGTGATAAGTGAGGGAACACTGTACAGATGTAGGGGGGGCAAAATAATCCCAGAAACCCATGTGAACAGGGAGAATTGTGCTGTAAATAAGTATAAAGATTATGATGGTACAAGTATTGCGCCTCTCACCTCAGTGAAGCTCCAAGACACAGCTCGTCCTTTCTTGTCCACCTGGGGGCGTCTCATAACCTCTTTCCCTCCCTGGAAGAGCACCAGAGATGGCAGCTGCTTAGAGAGAGGAGATGTGCTCACCTTGTACCTGAGGACGAAAAAAAACCCCATAAATCTCACATAGAGATCTAAAGCATCTAAGACTTAAATATAGCATCAGAACATCTAAGATACAAGAGTTGCTTACTTCTTGCATACATCACCATAGCGGCCCACGTCTACTTTCCCAAACTTAAGCCCAGCACAGTTGTACCTGGTGGTAGGAAGATTAGAATAATTATTTATTACACGATCAGGTAAAGA
The DNA here is from genome assembly GCA_028565295.1 of Aspidoras spilotus. Lineage (NCBI taxonomy): Eukaryota > Metazoa > Chordata > Actinopteri > Siluriformes > Callichthyidae > Aspidoras > Aspidoras spilotus. The sequence goes on from JAOUQV010000034.1 coordinate 15,566,364, forward strand.
GGTCTCTTAAGAAAGATAAGATCTACAATGCATCTTTGCTTGTGTAATTTGGTCTTACTTTAATGACAGATCAGCGTAGACAGACGCAAACGATTGGCATTCGGAAGACCAGTTAGCGAAGAACTCCACGATCCAGGTCACACGGCTGTCTCTCTCCAATTCCTCCTGAAGAACAAATGAGAAGATGGATTGAGCATTATCTGGAAGGTGGTTTGGGATTAATATAATCTTCACATGTTGATGAAAATGATGATTGTGGGATATAATGGTGCCTGACTGAAGACTTAGTCTTGCTGCATGTATGACAAGTGACAAGGTTCTTACATCTATGGTTTTATCATTGAAGTACTTGATGTATTCTGGGCCCATGTAGAGAGGAGGCTTGCAGGTCATGAGGAACACTGAAAAACATAAATCATCAACATGTGTTAAAAATCAAGAATAACAGTTCACTTAGAAATGCATTTTGGCAAAATATATACGCTCAATGGCCACTTTATTCGGTACACCGGTTCAATCGCTTGTTAACACAAATATCTAATCAGGCAATCACATGGGCACAACTCGATGCATTTATGCATGTAGAGGGGGTCACGACAACTTGCAGAAGTGCAAACTGAACATCAGAATGGGGGGGAAAAGGTGATTTAAGCGACTCTGAACGTGAAATGATTGCTGCTGATCTACTGGGATATTCACACACACAACCATCTCTAATATTGTAGACCTGAGTCACCATCTTTGCATAAAGGTAGCACATACAGTACTTTGTGTATTTTAATGTCACTGCAGTATCGGTGGCAATTTAATGACCGGAACAAGGTTATATACATTACATAGTACACGTGTGCATGTGAGAGGAAACCGGAGCACCCGGAGTAAACCCACGCGAACATGAGGAGACCATGGAAATCCACAGCTCAGGGATGGAATTTAGGACCTTCTTGCATTGAGGCAACAGTGCTAGCCACTGCACAACCATGCCACCCACATATTTATTTATTGTTTAATGTCATCCTCAGCATCAGTGTCTATTCTAATGACAGGAGCACGATCATACTCATACACAAGTCTGGGGCGACCGGAAGGTCTCTGGTTTGATTTAAAGTATTGACAAGTCATGGCTGAAGTTCCCTTGGAAAAGGCACCTAACCCCCAGTTGCTCCCCGGGCGCTGTGCTGGCTGCTCACTGCTCCAGGCACGTGTGCTCACTTCACCTGTGTGTGTTTATGTGTGTGTTTCACTGCACGGATGGGCTAAATGCAGAGAACCAATTCCACTGTGTGCAAACATAGTGGCAAAACATATCACTATCACATCGTATGCAAAGTCACATATCAATACACAATTTGATGACAATTTAGCATTTCCAATTTACCTAGCGTGCATGTATTTGGACTGTGAGAGGAAACTGAAGCACCCAGAGAAAACCTACGCAAACACAGAAATAACATGCAAACTCCACACAGAAATTCCCTGGTCGCCCCTGTGGTGCCTGCCACCCACATACAGTGGTGTGAAAAGTTTGGGCTGATGATTGTCATGGTTTTCCTTTATAAAATCAGTGTTTGTTGGGATCCGCAATTTCAGTAAATATCAGATATCAGACACGGGATATCAGACGAACACAGTGATATTTGACAAGTGAAAAGAAGTTTATAGGACTTACAGAGAGGGTGCAATATTTATTCACATGAAATTAGCCAGGTGCAATAAATTTGGGCACTCAACATAAGAATTACATCAATATTTAGTAGATCCTCCGTTTCCTCCATGCAAACTGCGCCTTATGTCCAAATAAATAAATTTTTGTTTCCTCAGTCCTCAGTTTGTCCAAATGTGCTCTAACATACCTCTGTTTGTAGTGTGTGTGCAGAAAAGGCTTCTTCTGCACGTAAAGTGCAGACCAGATGAATGATGCACAGTGACACCATCTGCAGCAAGATGATGATGTAGGTCTTTGGACCTGGTCAGTGGGTTGTCTATGACTGTTCTCACCATCCTTCGCCTCTGTGTATCTACGATTTTTTCTGGCCTGTCACTACAGACCTTAACTAGAACTGTGCCTGTGGTCTTCCATTTCCTCGCTATGTTTGTCACATTGGAAACAGAGAGCTGAAATCTGAGATAGCTTTTTGTAAACTTCCCCTAAACCATGATGTTGAACAATCTTAGATTTTAGGAAAATTGAGAGTTGTTTTCAGATCATTTAGCAACTGTTCAGAGAAGATGCAAAGAGAAGAAAAACATGCAATTGGCTCCTTAACCCTTTCTCACAAGTGGATTCACCTGTGTCAAAGGTTCCAATAATTAGTGCTAAATGTATGCAAATCAATAAAACTACAAGGCTGCCCAAATTCATGCACCTGCCTAATTTTGTTTGAATAATTATGGAACACTTTCTGTAAATCCTATAAACATTTCACTTCTCAATTATCACTATATTCCTCTGCTATATTGATATATTTAAGTGAAATTGCGGATCCCAACAACCAATGATTTCTAAAGGAAAATCATGACGATCATCAGCCCAAATGTTTCATACCACTACATTATATTACAATCTCCTGATGCAATTAAAAACATGGCGTACATAGGAGGGGTCTTATGTCATACTGTACTGCCATGTTTGTTTACAGCAGTCAAGAACAGACTTGCCAGTTCATGTTTAAGTAGCAGTTTATGCAACATAAAGAGAAAAGATGGAGGATGATGGTGATTTACAAATGAACGGCTATGGCTCAATTGAAAATAAAATAAGAGTGTGTGAATCCTAAAAAGTTTTAGCTACAACTACTAGCATGCGATTGCCACCTTTGTCTTGTACTCTGCAATCTCACCACTACACAATGCACATTTAAAGACCCTGGAAGCTATTGACCTTACAATCAAAATGTATTCATTTTAAGTTGCTGTAGGTATCAAACGTTTATCCGATACAGCATGAAATTAATGTTTCTTCCTATTAGATTTATATTAATCACACTGTTTTTGCCAAGAATTTATTTATTTATTGTTTAACGTCATCCTCAGCACCAGTGTCTATTCTAATGACAGGAACACAGTCATACTCATACACAAGTCTCATATCATACACAAAGTCACATATCAATACACAAGTTAGTGACAATTTAGCATTTCCAATTGACCTAACGTGCATGTCTTTGGAGTGTGGGAGGAAACCGGAGCCCCAGGAGAAAAACCCACACAAACACGGGGAGAATAATTTTAATTTCACGACAAATGTAACTAGTATGATGGACCAACATTCTGTTCAGTCTTTATAATGAGACCCTGTTAAACTCATTCACACCTTTGAGTGTGGTTTGCTTTTAGCTGTAACTGATAAAAACTGTTGAATGATTATACAACGAATCAAATCAAATGAGGACAGAAATGATGTTTGATCTTGAAATAATGAGCTTTTAAAAATAAAAACATGTTGAATGTAGAACACAGTAATACAGATGTGCGTGACGTGCTTGTGTGGACTAAAATGTTGCCTATTTTATCTTTAACTTTTTATTGTACTCACCAATGCACAGGGTCAGGTAGAGCAGTCCCATGCGAATATCCAGTCTGAAGAACAGGAGCACATTGGCCACTTTACAGAAGAGGATGATGTTCCCTACATGCTGCTCAACCGTTACTGCAGCACAGAAAGTAGAACAGAGCCAGAGAAAGAATTAAAGGATATTTTTTTTTAAATACAGTATGTTAATGTGCGAATTTGCAATCTTGGCCTGTACCAGCAGTGCTTTGGCTAACATAAAATTATACACAGTCCATCATCATGTTAGATTAGATGGTGTATATAACCCGCATGTGTTTTCTGTTTGTGCTTGGTAAGTTAGTACCACAATTGAGAAGTGATTAACCCTTAATCTTCCAGTCCTGTCTTTGGTATCTGTTCAACATATTCTAAATCACTAAACAGTTCCAGTCAAAGGTTTGGTCAAACCTCCTTATTTAATTTACTTCATTTAATTATAACTATCTGAGAACACCATGTTGTAAATAAGGTGCTACAGCAGAATATGTTTTAACACACTTTCAATATATAATAAAAAAAATCCTAAATTTGTCACATACATAGTCATATATGGTGCAGCATGCATCGAAATGTTTTACTGAAGGGGCAGCTACTGTATGGCATCCCTGCAGCAAAGAGGGTTAAGGGCCTTGCTAAAGGAACCATTAGTGGCAGCTTGTGGAGCTTGAATGGCTGACCTTCCGATAAGAAACTGAGAGACTTTAATCACAGCCCCATTCACTTTTAGCATTCTCTCCATCCACTTCATGAGAGTCACCATGAATAGTTTTCAGGTCTTTTGCCTTGTTAAGCATGTTGCATTCCTAATGTTTTAGAGACCCTCAGTTGTTTTGCGTCATTAAAGAACAGGAGCCCACTTTGAAGAATCTACAGTGTCAAGCTTATTCTTCTTTAATACATATTTATTTACTACATAATGTAGTATTGATTTGGTGTCTTTAAAATAAACCTACTATGAACATGAACACGAGGGTCAGCTGTGGCTAAATGGATAGGGTAAAAGGCCTGGGGACCAAGAGATCGCTGGATCAACCCCCTACTCTAGGCCAGACATAGATGAAGTCCCACTGAGCAAGGCACCCAACCCCCAACTGCTCCCCGTGCTCCTCAATGGGGCAGCACATTGCTCCAGGATGGGTTAAATGCAGAGAATAATTACTCTACAGGAATCAATAAAGTAATCAAAATCAAAATGAAGACATCATGTTGTAAATACAAAATAAATAAGTAATAAGTAAAAAATAAACACTGAGAGTGATACAGTGTATGTTAAGTATGCACATTGTGATCCTGGTCAAAAGCCTGCATACACAATAACCAACACAAACAAACTGAAGTGTCCTTGAAGCATAGCTCCATTAGGGCTTCAACGTATACAGTAAACACAGCTAGTCATCAGGAACACCCATTCTAACGGCCGCATCTGGCCTTTATCCTACAAGTGTTTACATGTAATCTGGACTGAGAAGACTTACTTGCTCTCCTGTTTTTCATCATGACGATAGCGCTGAGAAACATCAGGATCTCCACTTCTCTCTGGGAAAACAAATGGAAATGTAGATATTAAATAAAAGACAATCGTTATTATAATGTATGATCAGTTAGGACTAGGAAGCTCAAGCACCTGCATGCTTTTATCTACAGAGAAATATAACTCAAAACACAGCAAGCATTACACATACATAAACACTGATTAGAGTGAATAATGAATGATCACTGTATTAGGAACATTTGACAGGTAGCATATGATCAATGATAAAACCAATCAACTGGTACTTATTTCACAATTGCCTCTCTTCCAAGATGATTATTTGTCCACTACACAGAAGAAGGTAACCTTTACCAACTATAGGTAAACTGAGTGGCATGAACGAATTTAACTATGAACAGACAGTGTGAGCCCAGACGTGTTGTGCCATGTTTCAGATACAGATATACGCCTGCACTGTTTCTGTATCACAGGGCAGCACGGAGGCGCAGTGGATAGTGCTGTGGCCTCACAGCAAGATGATCCCGGGTGGGGTGATTCGGGAGATTTCTGTGTGGAATTAGCATGTTTTACCCACGTTCGGGCAGGTTTTCTCTGGGTACTCTGATTTCCTCCCGCATTCCAAAGACATGCATGATAGGATAATTTGTGACTATAAATTGTTTGTGTGTGCACTGATGATGGATCGGCGCCCTGTCTAGTGTTGTATTTGCCCTCGCGCCCAAAGTTGCCAGGTGGGCACCAGCTTCCCTGTGACCCTAAAACTAGGATTAAGTGGGTATGTAAAATGAATGAATGAATGTTCCTGTATCACAGGTGCATCAAGAGTGGTGAAGTATTCAACAAACATCCAGCAGAAAGTCTGAAGTGTCAAGTACCAAACTATCAACGTTAACTGGTGGAGCTGCTGTGGACATGGGCCAACACTATGGAGATGTTTGCGTGTTGTAACTAATGAAAACATGTACATATCCGTTATTATCCAGATGTTAATAATCCAATGATCTTTCCCTGTATAATCAGTAGAGAATAGTAAATTCTAGCTGGTGCAGCTGTAACATTTCTTTAGAAACAAACATTCGTATACTCAAAGCATTACACATAATCTGATACTTCTTACTATTTTTACTGATACTATTTAGCATGCATTGTTATTTAGTATTCTCCCCCAGCAACCCAGCTGCATTAATTATCGTCTGGACATCCACACCCAGTCACATTCTCTTCTTTAAACCCCATTAGCATACTCTAGTCCCCCAACCTGCACATTCACCATCAACAACTTCATCCAGGACTGCATATAAACCTAAAAAAAACCTATCTACAAACATCCTGCCTGTTCAACGCATTAAAGCATTTGTTGCAGAAATGTCACACAGACCCAGTCGAAGTCGCAGGGATTTCCGTCCTCTCTCTGCGTGGAAAGATGTTCACAGATTCCCGGAGTCTTGCGGACCATCAGGAAAGCTAGTGACATAAAAAACGACACCACGTAATACGGCTTCAGTAACCATTTATAAACCTGCGGTAAATGATACAGGAACGCAAACAGAGGAGTCAGCAGCGCCATTTTAATCCAGAGAAAGTACACCGACGAAAACGACCAACGCACGCTGACAAAATTTTACGTCGGCGAAACACGGTAAATTAAAGGGACAGAGGTCACTGCGGACGAAAGTGGAAAACATAGGCCACGCCTCTTCCTAGCACGCAATGCGATTGGTTAATTCTACCCAAACGTCGCGTCGTTTGGGTCAAGAAACAGTTTCAATAGAAATATTTTTAAGTGCACTTTTTAGAGCGCTAAATCCTTTATTTTAGAACCGATATAGTACTCCTATATAGGGATTGTAACTCCATTTGTAACGCAGCTTCGACCAAGTTATAGGAAGACGCAGCTGCTTTTCTTCGTGTGTTTTACTACTGTAAGTAATCGAAATTTCGCACCTATTCAAAATGTCGACTTTACATTTCACTTAAATTATCCAATAAAGCAACTTGGAAAACACTATTGTAAATTGTATAACTATTACCTTTTATAATCACGCGCATTTAAAAGTGTGAACGGAGTGTACGTATACTATATTTTGTAATAGAGCGCAATACTCGATTTATTACGGTATAAACAAGTAAACTACACGGACTACACAAACCGCTGAAAGTCATATTCTTTCTGATCGTAAACAAATTGTTCCAGCGACTCATTAAACTGTTAGTTCATACAGTAAAACACACAGTATTTAACATGACAGAACTATATTCGTCTCTCTACGGTCAGACTGAATCACAGGGACCTTCCGTGATGCAGTTCGGCTCCGGAAAACCGATTCCACAACCGGTACCCCAAAACCCAGTGCACATGGCGGTGCCCATTCCATTCCAATTGGTAGATGAGGGTGTTAATCTCCGACGACCTGCAGCAATGAATGAACCCTTTTACTTAGTACGAGAGATGCCAAGTAAGTATCAGCCTTGTGTCAGACTCTTAACATGTTCACTGTATAAATAACATCAACAACACGAATAGCAAGCTTCATCACCATTACCACCATTACTCAGTGTTTTAATCTTAGATCATACAGCAGAGACACATTTAAATCTCCAATTCATAAAAAGCTGGAACCAATTGTGGATGTTATGTTATTCACAATGGAACATACGCTCACTGGCCACTTTATTAGGTACACCTGGCAAGTAAAAGGTTGGACCCCCCTATTCCTTCAGAACTGGCTTAATTCTTCGTGGCATACTTTTAACAGAGATGGTATTCTGCCTTTTGTGTACGTAGAAAAAGTCTTTTGCCTCTATATTGTTGAGTATATAAAACTATGCTGTTGTGATGGATGCAGTATGTGGATTGCCTATCAAGCGGGGTAAAAAGTTTCAGATAATTGACGTAAGTTAAAGTACCAATACATCAATGTGAATACATTTTAGTAGAAGTAAAAGTTCTGCAAGAAAAGGTCTGCAAGTTCTGTAACTTACTACTTAAGTACACACGTATTACTTTGCTTCATTTAAATAACATAAGATCATTACATTATTAAAACATTATAATATTAATATTAAAAATCTGTCAGTGTGTAGGCAGTGTGTTACTGTTATAGCTGCCCGTTGAAGAAGCTTGTTTATCTAATTCTATGTACAACACTAGATACATCAGCGGGGTAGAGAAATGAATCATTGCAGAGTTCTGATAAACAAAACTATTTTATGTTTTATGTTTACTATATTTTAATGAGATCTTCGACTTCTGGTGACATCTTGGATCTAAGTTTATAAAAGAAAAAGAAATGGTGATATTTGGTGGAGCTGTTAACAATCTGGGAACACTGGGCATGAGGTTGGAATACACCTTTGCTAGACTGTATGGCATGCATTGCACAGCAGTGTGTATGTGTAGACATACATACATTCGTTCACACTTAGCGGCAATTTATCATAGCCGGTCTACCTACAGGTTTGTGGCAAGTTGTTGGGAGGAAACTAGAGAGCCTGAAGGAAACCCGTGCAAAACTTTAGCACAGGATAGAACTTTGTAAGACTAAAATGGCTCAACAAGTTTATATCTGCACATGTACATGTTTTTTACCTGATCATACTCTTGTGTTTCCTTTTCATCAGTGGAAAATGAGCTGACCGGAAACACAAACCTCATTACACACTACAATCTGGAACATGCATACAACAAGTTTTGTGGCAAAAAAGTGAAGGAAAAGCTCAGCAACTTTCTCCCAGAGCTACCTGGTAAGTTCATGTTTGTAAGATTAATCTCTAATCAGTGTCTTGTACTCGTACTCCTCATTGTCATCCTTTTACACAGTATATGGGTAACAGGCATTTCCTGTGAATGTGCAATGTTTACTTGTGAATTAAATGTGGTTCCTGCTTCTTTTTCATAGGCATGGTCGACACCCCAGGGCTTCAGGATGGAAGTTCTTTGCGCTCCCTTATTGAGAAGCAACCAGTATGCAACAACTCCTTCAGTCCTCTTACTGGAACCATGCTCACAGGTTTCCGACTACATACAGGACCTGTAAGTCTGTTTTTTTTTCTAAGTCATTATGGCAATATTATTTATCATGAGCCATCCTTTTACATGATGTGGCAGTTATACATAGTGCTTACTATTTTTAATATTTTCCTAGTCTTGACCTAATAAATGTACCAATATCAGTGTAAATATAGTCCATTAGTACACACGTCCTGCAATAAAATTTCCCTAAAGTACACTAATATTTGAAAAATGTTGTTGAAGTGGCTTGGTCTTATTATGACATACTGTGTCCTAGCATCAGACTAGTGAAATGAACCCTCCTCGACTGTCTGAACAGCAGAATTTCTTGCTGTCTTCAAGTGCAGCTTGCAACTACTTGAGCACTAACTTTGTACATCATAATAATTATATTTGTAATTATTGGTAAAGTCATGGATGCCGTAAATATAAATATAAGCAGTGTGTAGCTGCTGGAGATGGTGCTAGTTTCAAGTTTTGTAAATATTTTCAGTTTTGTATAAAGGGACACCAGAGGAGTCTGAGGACTCAGTATTTTTTTGTTGTTTTAAGGATCTGTGTCAATTTATTTCTCTTATGTCATAACCGGTCATTGTTTTGTGATTATTGGCTGCACAGATGTGCTCCATAGGAAAGAGATAAGCTGAGTGAGCTTGCCAATTGTTTGTTAGCTGTTCCAACCCTTGGGATCTAAACTGAAGTTACTAACAAGCCTGGCTATTTCATTAATAGTCAAGAGCATTAATGAACTTTTTTTTTACTCCCCACTCCCTCGGCACCCTGAAGCTTCCTGAGCAGTACAGACTGATGCACATCCAGCCGCCAAAGAAGAAAAGCAAACATAAACACAGACATCACCGTCCCCAGGACCCGTTACCACCAGGTTCCTTGCTTTTAAATTAATACTTTCACTATGGGCGTAGATGCTTTATTTTTAGCTTAAACCTGTTATTTCATTCTCTGGTTAACAGAAACACCGTCAGACTCGGACCACAAGAAAAAGAAGAAGAAAAAAGATGATGACCCTGACAGAAAGAAAAAGAAAAAGGATAAGAAGAAAAAGAAGGTTTGTAGGATAATGCGGAATACACACAACTGGAACTTCAGAAACACTTTCACTAACATGACTTGAATTTCTGAAGCTGAAGGATCCAAAGGTATTGAGTCAATTTTACAATTAGGTCTGATCGCATGCTGAGCTCAGGTTTGCATTAATGCATTCGTTCTTGTGTGATAGTGTTTCTATATTATGGTCTGGAGAGCGATATGTATGCTGCATGCTCTACTTAATATTAGTCTCAAAACAAATACAAATAAACGAATTAAAATAAAATATATATAAATAAAAATTATATATTGTCATAGTATAATGAATAACCAACTTGAGTAAACCAACTTTACCTGCTAAGTGTTCCCAATCCAGTCATTCAATGCCCACCCGGCAACTCTGAGTGCGAGGGCAGGAACAACCCTAGACAGGGTGCCAATCGTACGGCACACACTCAGACACACAGTCACACACATTCACACACTACGGGGCACTTTAGACGCCAATTTACCTAACGTAATATAATGAACACGGAGAGAACATGCAAACTTCACACAGAAATTTTCAAACCCGGGTCCATCTTGCTGTGAGGTGGCAGCACTACCGACTGTGTCTCCCCCTTCCCAGTTCAGTCATATTTTAGTCTGGGTATAGATATAACTATGGGCTGTTACTAAACACTAATAAAAACAAGAACAAGCATTTTAACAGTATTGTTTAGGTTATAAGTGAAATGACCGGCGCTGTTATACAAAACCTAATGCAGCCTTTCTGACCAGTCAGATTTGACCATTTAATCGCACCAATGTATAAAGGAAAATAATAACATTGATGTAAACCCCATTTCTAAATATTTTTTATATTTCTGTCTAATGTGTGTGTAATAATAATAATAATATTAATATTAATAATAATAATAATAATAATGTGTTTTGCTGTTTGTTTTAAAATGTTTGCAGAACCGTCACAGTCCTGATCACCCTGGCATGACCGGCTCTCAGTCCAGCAGCAGCAGTCTGAGATAGTCTCAGCACGAAATGCTCAGAGAAATTCATTGTAAATAACATTAAAAACAAGTGGAGAAAGAGGTTATTTTAAGTGAGTGGGGTGAGTTTGAGTGGGTGAGTTTGGGTGGGTGAGTGAGTGAGTGAATGAGTGAGTTTGGGTGGGTGAGTGAGTGAGTTTGGGTGGGTGAGTGAGTGAGTTTGGGTGGGTGGGTGAGTGAGTGAATAAGTGAGTGAGTTTGGGTGGGTGAGTGAGTGAGTGAGTGAGTGAGTTTGGGTGGGTAAGTGAGTGAGTGAATGAGTGAGTGAGTGAATGAGTGAGTGAGTTTGGGTGAGTGAGTGAGTTTGAGTGGGTGAGTGTGTGAGTGAACGAGTGAGTGAGTGAGTGAATGAGTGAGTGAGTTTGGGTGGGTAAGTGAGTGAGTGAGTTTGGGTGAGTGAGTGAGTCTTTTCAGATACATGAAATGTGAGAATGTCTGTGTTTTTATACACGTATGCTTCAGATGAAACAACTCGCCATATTTGTTACAACAGTTATTAACTCTGTTTATTTCTGCAATGATGAATTCATGAGGGAAAAGATCATGGAAACAGTTAACATTCATTATGTCAGTAAACAATTTTTTATATTTTTTACTTTAGCCTCTGATTTGTGTAATTTCTGCATTTAATTCACCCATTAATCACAAAATAGTAAATATACGTCGAACAAAGACAAGCACAAAGGCAGTAATAAATGAATTTATAGTCGGATATTGAAATAAATAGTGAACACTGCATGTGATTACGTGTTACTTGTTAACTCTTAGTGATGAAAGCACAAGTGATTACAAAATAAAGTACACAATAGTAATTAAACACACACTCAACAAGTTAAATGCAAGTTTAAACTGTAGCACACTTTAAATATATATATATTTTTTTACAAAGTTATATTTTACACTGAGCAGAATTTTATTAAGATAAATCGTTCTCAACAGCAGGAGGACTGAACCAAAAACATCCTGCTCACTATCCAAGAAACTACACACTTCAGCTGTCATGGGATTGGACATTTTCCACCTAGTGCTTTGCTAGATATTGTATGTATACGAGTATATAATTGACTTAATATATAAACACAAGTTCACAGGAAAAAATAGATCTATGAAAGCAGAATGGATCAGAAGTCATGATCAACATTGTACTTGGAAGCACTGCAGAAAAATTTCTTTGGTAGTTTACAGTATTTAAAAAAATAGTTTTGGATTATTTTTCCTAGAAATGTATTTATTATTTGGAAGAATATATCCCAACTTCATGAAATGGAATCCACAAGTCTACACTTAATCTCAACCGACCTCTGATTAAACCCATAATAATAATAATAATAATAATAATATGTTATGTTGTTATATTATCACAATGCTCTAAGATAGAACTGTAATTATACAGTGATAAAGGGAGAGGCAGAAACAAGTGCAAAGTAATGACAGTCAAATATCAAATGTGCAGTTAGATTATAATTTGACAGTCACAAAGCTATTCTGCACTTGCCTCTTTGGTTGCAGATTTTAATCCAAAGTGCCTTAAAGTTGAGAAATAACTCAACCATGATGGGGGGGGGACTTTTAAACAAACTAATATGCATGACAGTAAGCAAACGTACAAAGGTTGTACAATGAAACTGAAACACCTGGTTTAAGACCACAATAATTTATTAGTATGGTCTTGGTCACAGATGCGCCAGAAAGACGTGCACCAACAATTTGTCCTCTTTTGAACTCTGGTATGTCACACATAAT
>JAOUQV010000034.1:15754683-15772611 GCA_028565295.1 Aspidoras spilotus
CCTTATCTTTTCTGCTTTGCTTCTCCTGTCTCGACTGCTGTTACTGTACTGTCTACTTTGAGAGATTCTCTCCACACCGTTCTACAAAAAAAGGAAATTATGAATTTAAGTGGTCTCTCAACAAAATTTACACTTTTTGACAAGGAGTCTGGTTCGGGGAAACCAGCCTGTCATTTGTGGAGGACATATCTATTCAGAAACGTGGTGACAGACATTCTGCTGATTGGATTAGGCATTGCCTTGGTTGACAGTGAAATTCAACGAACCGGACAGGTGTCCGAGGCCACCTTAAAGCTGCACAACAGGATTATCGCTGATTGTCTGAGTGATCAAAATGGACTGGGGATGAGCTATAAAATTCTTACTCTCCTAATCTACATTCCGCTCCCCATTCATAAACAACAATGGACAATATGTGACAGCATCTCTTATCCCCCTGCAGACTGTAGACTTGTCAAGGTTGTTCCTATGGCAACTAGCTGGATCATTGATATGAAAGCCCGCTGCATTCTCTTTTTATGCCTTCGGATGCTATTACCCTTCCCGTGGTGAAGTCCAGTGCCGAGTGGGCAGCAGGCCAGGGCTGGCTGTTTTTACCTGCGGGGTCCTCATCTGTCCCCACACATTACCTTGTGACATGTCTAGTCGTTTTTGTGATAAAATGTGCTTTTCTATGCTGGGGTGTTTTTTTACAACTGCTTATTACAGTTCTTTCCTCAGGAATTGTGAGCTGTGGTATATTTCTTTTTCCCCCCTCCTCAGGTATATTCTTTTTCTGTATATTCTTTTTATCACCTGTCTTACTGTCCTGTCTGTATTCCATTCCCCCATCCTAAATGTTGTATGTGTGGATGGTCTGGCTAATATTGGCTGGTCTTTGTGACTAGTTGACACTAAAGTCATTAATTCATTCATTCATCTATTTATTAATTCATTCTCAAGAATCTCATTAAATAATCTAGTCAAAAACAACACTCCCATCTCTCCTATACATTTCCATACCTCCACCGGTATGTCATCAGGTCAGACTACTTTTCCTTTCCTTATCCTTTTCAGAGCTTTCCTTACTTCATTTTTGCTATTCCTTACTATATCCTGTTCCACTATTTCTATGCCTTCCACTCTTCTCCCTGTCATCCTCTTCATTCATCAGCTCCTCAAAATACTCCTTCTATCTTCCCATCACCCTCTCCTCACCTGTCAGTACATTTCCATTTCTATCGTTGATCACCCTGACATGTTGCACATCCTTTCCCACTCTATCTCTCTGCCTCACAAGGCGATACAACACCTTTCTTTCTATCCTTACTGTTTAACATCTTGCACAATTAATCATAAGCCTACTGCTTGGCCTTTGCTACCTCCTTCTTTGTCCTACGCTTCATCTCTTTATATTCCTGCTTACTCTTAAGGAAGTGCAGGAGTCCTCTCCCTGTCCTGTTTCTTCTTTGCTAACCTCTTCCTATGAATAACCTCCTGCACTTCCTTGTTCCACCACCAGGTTTCCTTGATGTCTTTCATCTGTCCAGATGACACACCAAGTACATCTTAACTGATTTCTGAACTCCTCACAGCATTCCTCCTTTCTTAACTTCCACCATTTGGTCCTCTTCTCTACATTTGGCCTCTTTCTCTTCCTAACTACCAGAGTTTTCCTGCAAACCACCATCCGATGTTGTCTAGCTTCACTATCCCCCGCCACTATCTTACAGTCTCCAATCTCTTTCAAGTGACCTCGACTACACAGGATGTAGTCTACCTGTGTGCTCCTGCCTCCACTCTTGCTCCTCCTTCATTTTGAAATATGTGTTTATCACAGCCATTTCCATACTCTTGGCAAAATCCACCAAAATGCCCATTGAAATCTGCACCAATCACCACTCCCTCCTCTCTTCAAATGCTCTCTACTACTTCATCTAGCTCCCTCCAGAATCTCATTTTCTTCTCCAACTCACAGCCAACTTGTGGTGCATAGTCACTGACAACATTTACCACTACACCTTCAATTTCTAACTTCAAACTCATCACCCTATCTGACACCCTTTTCACCTCAACAACACTCTTTGCATTGTCCTTTTTCAGGACCAGCCCAACTCCATTTCTCTTCCTATTCACACCATGATAGAACAGATAAAACCTGCCCCAATGCTTCGAGCCTTGGTACCCTTCCTCCCCTTGGTCTCCTGCACACACAAAATATCCACTTTTTTCTTTTCATCATTTCAGCTAGTTCTCTCCCTTCCCTGTCATCGTCCCTACAATTAGGGTTTCTAACTTCAGTCCTACACTCTTGACTCTACTGTTCTCTCTCTGTCTCCTCACACATTTTCCTCCTCTCCGTCTTTGGCAAACAGTAGCCCGATTTCTGCCAGTACCTTGTTTGCCATCAGTACTGGTGGCGGTTGTTGTTAACCTGGTCCATGACCGATTCGGTATGAAGGAACATTCAATTTTTGGCAAATGTTTTACGCCACAATTATGTTACAAGATTAATCAGGACACTGTGTACATTGTAGTGCATTGTCACCACCCAGTCGACAGGTCAATGTCCTAGACCATATTAATCGATTACAGTCAATTGGCTTATTCAGTTACAGTGTATTAGAAATGCATTCCATATTTAACCACATTCCCCATGTGCAGTGGGTGGCTAGCTAGCTAGTTTAACATATTTTGCACCGAATTTGAGGGTGGAGATGCTGAATTTGGCAAAACTCTGGCAATGCTTGGTGTGCATTCCAGTTTCATCACACTTTAAAGGAACTATTTCACTTTCTCTGCTTATGTCAGCTATCAGCTACCATTGTGTTTTTTGATCATCAAGTTAGAAAATTATTTAATGGGAAACTTTAAGAGTGGAAACGACACATTAAATACTTCCAAAACTGTAATTTATAACACTATAAAAATGTGTACTTCATGACTCCATCACAGTAATGTTTCTTAAAGCAGCATTTATTCAATAAAAATGCCCTAACACATGTTTTCCAGGCCTAAAATTACCTTAGATATTTATTTAATTAATAGCCTAATAACTAATTCTGAATGCTGCCCTCAGAATCACATTTCATGTTGGTGAGTGGTGGCTTCACAAATACACCTAAAGGTGTTGGTCATAAAATTAGAAAATGGTGACAGGGAAAAAGATGAAAAAAAATCAAGAAAAAGTTGATTTATTTTCATAATTAAAAAAGTGAAACTTGTATATTATATGCAGTCATTACTCACAAACAGATATATATTAAGTGTTTTTTTTATTTGATGATTTATAACTGACAACTAATAAAAAACCCAAATCTTAGAAAACTGGAATATTGTGAAAATGTTCAATATTGAAGACACCTGTTTCCACATTCTAATCAGCTAATTAATTCAAAACACCTCTGCTGGCCATTAAATGGCAATCTAGTTCTGTAGTCTCTACAATCATAGGGAAGACAGCTGATTTGACAGTTGTCCAAAAGACAACCAATGAGGCGGGCTCTTCACAGAGCTCTGTGTCCATGATACATAATACAGAGATGAAGGAAATGACAAGATGTGATACAAAATGTATACAAGAAATAGGCATAACAGCATCATGGAGAGGATTGTGAAACAAAACCCAATTTAAAAATGTGGGGGAGATTCACAAAAAATTAACTGCCACTGGAGTCAGTGCTTCAAGAACCACTGTGCACATACATATGAAAGACGTGGGTTTCAGCTCTCACAATTCTTGTGTCAAGCTCTAGAACAAAAGACAGTGTCAGAAGCGTTTAAAGACAAACGGGACTGGACTGCTGCTGAGTGGTCCAAAGTTAGGTTCTCTGATGAAAGTAAACTGGAAAAAAAGTTTCCAGAGTCTGGAAGAAGATATGAGAGGCACAGAATTCATGTAATTTGAGGTCTAGTTTAAAGTTTCCACAGTCAGTGATGGTTTGGGGTGCCGCTGGTGTTGGTCCTCTGTGTTTTCTGAGGTCTAAGGTCAATGCAGCTGTCTACCAGAACGTTTTAGCACACCTCATGCTTCCAGCTGCTGACCAATGTTTGGAAGATGTTGATTTCATTTTTCAACAGGACTTGGCACCTGCACACTATGCCAAAGACTGATTGACTCCATGCCACGCCGCATTGCTGCAGTAATTCGGGCAAAAGGAGCCCCAGCTAAGTCTTGAGTGATGTATATGATGATACTTTTTATATATACTTTTTTTTGTTTATATTATTCAGTTGACTAGTATTTCTAAAAATCTTTTTTTTCTATTTGTCTAAAGTAATATTTTAAGTTTCTGAGATACTGCTTTTGTTTTTTTATTAGTTGTCAGTTATAATCGTCAATTCAAAAGAAACAAACACTTGAAATATATCAGTCTGTGTGTAACGAATGTTTATAATATACAAGTTTTACTTTTTGAATAGAATTATGGAAATAAATACATTACAATAATAAAAATATATATTTAATATTTACAAAAAAGTTGGAAAAAAGTATAAATTGTATATAATGTAAATGGAATGCGATAATTTACAAATCTCAAAAACTGATATTGTATTCACAATAGAACATAGACAACATATCAAATATCGAAAGTGAGACATTTTCAAATTTCATAGTAAATATTGGCTCATTTGCCATTTAGTGACAGCAACACATCTCAGAAAAGTTGGCATGGGGCAATAAGAGGCTGGAAAAAAATTATGTTAATTGGCAATAGGTCTTTAACATGACTGGATATAAAAAGAGAATATTGGAGTGGCAGTGGCTACCAGAATAAAGATGGGAAGAGAATCACCAATCCCCCTAATTCTGCACCGACAAATAGTGGAGCGATATCAGAAAGGAGTTGGAAAGTGTAAAATTGTAAAGAGTTTAAAAATATAGTTATCTACAGTCCATAATATCTTCAAAAGATTAACAGAATCTGGAAGAATCTCTGTGTGTAGGGACCAAAGCTGAAAAACTGGGTGCCCTTGATCTTCGGGCCCTTCGATGGCACTGCATCCCATACTGGCATGCTTCTGTATTGGAAATCACAAAATCAGCTCAGGAATATTTTCAGAGAACATTATCTGTGAACACAATTTACTGTGCTATCCGTCATTGCCAGCTAAAACAGTTCAAAGAAGAAGCCGTATCTAAACAAGATCCAGAAGCGCAGACATCTTCTTTTGGTCAATAATGGCAAAGTGGAAAACTGTTTCGTGGTCAGACAAATCAAAATGTAAAGTTCTTTATGGAACTCAGGGACGCTGTGTCATTCGGATGAAAGAGAAGAAGGACAACCCACGTTGTTATCAGCGTTCAGTTCAGAAGCCTGCATCTCTGATGGTATAGGTTTGATTAGTATGTGTGGAAAGACACCATCAATGCTGACAGGTATATTCACATGCTAGAGCAACATATGCTTCCAGCCAGTCTACGTCTCTTTCAGGGAAGACCTTGCATTTTCCGACATGACAATGCCAAACCACATACTGCATTAATTACAGCATCGTGGCTGCGTAGAACAAGGGCCCAGGTACTGAACTGGCCAGATCTTTCACCCATAGAAAACATTTGGCGCATCATAAAACGTAAGATACATTGAAAAAATAGAAGTTGAACAAATAGAATCCAGTTGAACAAATAGAATCCTACATTAGACAAGAATGGGTAAACTTTCTTATCCCTCAACTTGAGAAACTTGTCTCCTCAGTCCCCAGATATTTACAGACTGTTGTAACGAGAAAAGAGGATGTCTCACTGTGGTAAACATGGCCTTGTCCTTTTTTGGGATGTCTTGGGAAATTTAAAATCAATATTTAGCACAGATATTTCTGATAATGTAACAAATGATGCAGCCTCCACAGCACCCAGGGAGCAACCAGGGGTTAGGTGCTTTGTTCAACGTCCAAGGGCCTGATTATTCCTGATCTTGTGATTTTAAGTATAAACAAGTGCCAACATAAGAGGGAAATAGTCTCTGAAATATCCCTGGATGTGCTCCAAAGCTGTCTGTATAAATGGAGAAATAGTGTACAACTCACAACCAGATGAAAGCATCTCTTGATGTAGTTGTGGGAACATTACTGGAATTCCCACTTGGAGCTTGTTTGACCATAGTGTGATCTTCAGAGAAAAAGCATGCACTTTGTTTTGCATATGCAGTATGTATCACTCCTTTGCAAGCTTTGATTCAATACATTTAAAGTGTGAACGATATCTGCCAAATGGGAAAGTTTGTGAAACGGTTTGCCAGAATATACAGTATTTTTCAGAGGAGAAGAACTCTCCAACCTCCCTCTGCATCTAATACACACAGTCCAAATTCGGTGATTACAATCGGATGTGTCTGGATGCCGGTCATTCAGAAAGAGACTACGTATAATAAAAATAATAACAAAATTTTTTTGGATTTGTGAAAGATTATTATAATGCAGTTTATAACAAATAAGATTATTTTTCAGTTTTATTTATTACATTTATTATTAATTTATTTGCTAATTTGCTAATTATTTGCTAATTTATTACTTGCTACGGCGCACTCTGTTTTAGCCTAGTCGTTACATATTTTAGGCGTCCTCTTACCACATGCTCTACTGTCACCACCACCACTTTCAACAACGATTTCTGTAATTTCAGCATATTTGAAAGTAATACATTTTGCCACTATGTTTTGCACACAGCGGAATTGGTCCTCTGCATTTAACCCATCTGTGCAGTGAAACACACACTGGTGAGGTGAGCACACGTGCCCGGAGCAGTAAGCAGCCAGCACAGCGCCCAGGGAGCAACTGGGGGTTAGGTGCCTTGCTCAAGGCCACAAGTACTTGTCGGTACTTGGAATCAAACCAGGGATCTTCCGGTCACAAGGCTGGTTCCTTAACCACAAGCCTACGACTGCCCAAAAAAATTTGGCATAGTTTGCTTGAATAGCAATTTATTTATTCTCTTGCTTACTTTCTGTAGCTCCTTTAGGGTTTCTATCCATCTCAGAAGATCCTATAACGTACTTTTATCCTACATTGGATGCTGATCAGCATGTTTCAATGGCTGGTTGATTGGAAACAAACTATAGTTTTTTGCTGAATGCATTACACAGGCAGGACCAACATGAAAGTGGTTTGTGTATAATTTGCTTTTATTGCTTTTTTGACTACATATCATAGTAAGGTGGTATTTGCAAAGATAAACAATGAGGTTTTATTTGAGGTTATTAGAAGCTATGGGGACGCACACAGATAATAAACCTAAGCATGGCATTTATGCCGGTAGATCTTTGATCTGATCAGATATCAGAATAGGATCTTGTCACAAAATGTGATTTCTGGTCCCTCCACCGGGAAAATGTTTAAGCAGGATCTGAAGCTGTTCAGTGTGTTTACACTTAAAGAGTTTAAAGTTATATTGAAGAGTTTGCAGAATACATGTATAGGTATTTGCACTTGTTTTTAATGACTTGTATGCATATTTAATTTTTGTGTACTGTAACATAACTGTTGATATTGTCTGTAAACTGCTCTCTCTTGTAAATGAGATGCTGAGTCTCAACAGATTATCCTGTATAAATAAAGGAATAATAATATTATTAATAAATAGGATGTCAGTGCTGGTTGTCCATCATAACCGTCTCCGGAAAATTTTCTTTCATCTTTCGGCCACCAGGTGCCAAAGTCACTTGCATTATGATTTGACATGTTTTATGCTGGATGCCCTTCCTGATGCATTTCTCACTATTTTGTGCTGTCATTCAGAATAATACAATCTTCAATTTGTTAATCCCTTGTGGTGGCTCCTGGCTAAGAACGGGTTATATCTATATGCAAGAAAACCCATATCACTTGCAGAAGTTATAAGACTTTGAAATAAACAAATTAGTATCTCCAAAAACCGCCGGAGGAAACCCACGCAAATATGGGGAGAACATGCAAGTCCCATACTGATCAGTCTCCAGAGCATAAACTTGGCATATGGTGATTTTGATGATGACATGTTATTGATTAAAATATCCACTGGTTATCAGCAGTCTTGTTTTATGGTTATGCTGTTTCTGCTGATTGTATTTGTTTGAGTATCTATTTCTATAGAGAATAAAGTAATTTTACATTAAAGCTGTATTTTTCTCATATTTGTTTTAAGTTATTATCGTTTAAAAGCAATTTTATTTCAATTGTAAAATATGCTCTTTAGAATGTTATATATATTTATATTTATATATTTATATTCTTCAGTATTATGTGGACTCACGCCCTAATATAAATAGTTTATTGAAATAAAAAATTAAAGTAAACGAGACATAAGCCACTCTGTAGCGCCTCCCCGCTGCCGCGAAGAGAATGGAACATTCCTGTCACTTTGGGGTTTCCCATGAGTCAGCTGAACAACAGACGTTACCACTAGCAGTAGCACTACACGAATATCAGTGTATTGAAGAATATAAATATAAGCAATTATTTAGAACCGTGTTGTTTTATATGTTAAATAAATATAAACTCCAATTAAACCGTGGGGTTCATGTAAACAATGTTTATATTTGTTTAAGCTTCAAACAGTGTCGTGGAGCATTTCGACTACCCCCTTGACAAAACAAAGAGTGGATTATTCCAGATCATGGCGGCGGTATCTGTCAGTAAGAAGTGAAACTTTCGCTTAAAGGGAGTGAATATCGACTATTAAAAGCAACATTTCGTGGATGTTTTCGTCGGTTTTGGTGTTTGCGTCGTTTTATTAGAGACGATTGTCCTCCTTTTTCTTGTAGTCGTCTTTTATTTGACGTTGTTTTGTTCTATATGGGCTTTTAGCTGCTAGCTGACTAGCTGAGTAAAAAGGCTCTTGTTCGATAAATAAAAAGTGTCGAGTAGACTGCGATTAACGTTATCGGATATAATCCGCTTTGTTTCCGATTACCGACTGAGTTGAATCGGCGTGAAACCCTTAGATAGACGTATGTTTATTAATTTTATTTACAACCAAGGGCAGCGCTTCCGTGTTGGTTTTACGTCACTGTTTTCTGTTTCAAGACGGATGTTTGTCGATGTGCTCTCTAACCCAAGGGATTTGATTTGCTAGCACTTTGTAAGTATCTGTGGTTTTACAAGTTGATAGAAATACATACACTATATTCATACAGCATTGCGTGTATGCTTTGTTGTTTGCTTATATATCATTTATTTATTTGTTCCTGGAAACCTAGGGCTACAATTTAAATTGACTGATGAGAATGACAATGCAGTTAGAAAAATACAATACATCTTCAACTTGTTAATTCCTCGTGGTGAAATCTAATTGCTACATCAGCATGACACTGTTGTTTTAACATGTGACAAGTAAGAGTAAGACACATACTCTAACAATCACTGCATTGGGAGTTCCTGGTTAAGAACGGGTTATTCCTATATGCAAGTCAACCCATATCCATTGCACCTGAGACACTGGTTATCTGTCTATGG
This sequence comes from Aspidoras spilotus, assembly GCA_028565295.1. Lineage (NCBI taxonomy): Eukaryota > Metazoa > Chordata > Actinopteri > Siluriformes > Callichthyidae > Aspidoras > Aspidoras spilotus. The sequence goes on from JAOUQV010000034.1 coordinate 15,764,095, forward strand.
TCAAATTCACTCGTACTGCCCGTTATACCAGAGCTGCCTGATTGAAGCAACAATTGTTGTCATTTTAAAGGTGATCATAAGCCTCCTGCTAAATGTCTAAAATGAAAATTATATAATTGCTACTATGCTTGCACACGGCGCATTTAACCAATCCGTGCAGTGAAACACACATACTGTATATACACACATTGTGATGTGAGCACGTGTGTCCAGAGCGGTGAGCTGCCTCTCACAATGCCTGGGGAGCAACCAACGATTAGGTGTCTTGTCAAAGGGCACTTCAAGTGTATCTCGACTTTGGTGGTACTGGAAATTGAACTGGGGACCTTGCAAGGCCGGTTCCTTAATTGCAAGCCTACGACTGGCCTAATTCATAAATAATAAATAAGTCACTAATAATTTAAATATAATAGTGTTGCTGCCATTGGGTAAAGAAATCAGACTCTTACGTACACATTATTAGGTCATTAATGTCAAAAATAACACAAACAAAATATCTAGTGCAATTTGTATAGTGTTATTGTCTATGCTTGTCCAAAATACTTTTTACTCCGCATTTAATCCAATTGGTTAGAAATATACTGAGAAGTATCATTTTGTACTATAATGTAGAAGTTGTTAATAGAAATATATATAACCACAGTTTGCTAAATAATTAGGATGCATTATATGCCCAGTACTATATGTTTGTAAGTTTTAGTACTGATTTTGTAATTTTTATCTGTCATATTTATTTTAAGATATGACAGTATATGGCTATTATGGTTGTTAATAAGAGAAGGGAATGCTAACATGCTCAAAACATGTCCATTAACTGCTGATGTATTCTGGACTGTTGTATTACTTTCCCCAGGCAAAGTTCACAACATCATTCTAGTTTCTAATAAGGAAAGAATACATGGGGAAATGCATTTTACTGCTTTATGAAGCCAACATGACTTTGTTACTATTTTTGTTTATGGTTTATATGTCTGCATATTTGATTGACAGCTGTACTGGCAAATCAATGGACAAGCTTCAGGATCTTAAGCAGTCCGAGTTACAGGATTTGCTGGATAACTCGGAGCGGTTGGAGTCAATGGCGCTAGAGTCGGATGAGGTAAGGTCTGGTGTGGTTATTGGTCTGATGGTACTCGTAATGTTTAGTTTATCATATTGCAATAGATGGAGATGGGCTTTTTTGCAGGGCCAGTGGTGATGTTACACTTAACAGAGGATTATCAACAATTATTATTAGCCTGGCAAGATAAAGCAAGTCAAGTGCTACTTTACTTTACCCATTGTTAACCATTCAACGTTATATATTTTTCTCAAAGGTTTTATGAGCTGTTATTCGACAGTTCATTCAGTATCCTATAGAGGTGAGGTCTATTAAAAATGTATTTTAATGCTAAATTTTGTATGCTAAATGAATGTAACTCAGTCTGTATCAAACTTCTATATTTGTTATTTAATTGTTGTTGCAACCAGGATACACTGCATGGTTCATGGGATCATAGTACTGAAACATAGCCACATTTATTTTGCATATGCTTTCTTATTTAAGAGAAGAATGTTTGGGACCAAAAGATTTGTTTCGATTCGTTCTGTGGCAAGATATATTCCTGACTAAAGTATTTTTGAGAAAGGCACATCAAATAAATTACTCCTTGCTGGTGCTTTAGTTGAGGGCTGTCTACTAATTTTCCAAGCATGTGTGTGCTGCAGTGGATAGTGCTGTAGTCTCACAGCAAATGTCTGTGTGGATTTTTCTGTGGGTCTACTCTAAGAACTCATTGACATTTGTATAGATATATGATTTGTGCATAAGATGTGAAACGTCATTAACATGACCATCGATGCCGAAGACGGCAATAACAAATAAACATTATTATTATAAATATTAATTATTCTTGTTTTTTTTCTAACACAAATGCCAACACACAACTACAGAGAAACTAAGAGAAAAGCTTAAGCGTTAGTTAGCATCACTATAAGATCAGAAGCATACCAAACTAGAATACTGTTAAGTGTTAATTAGATTAAAAGTCAGTATGATGTCAGACACCAGATCAGTAACTAGTTTTCTAAAGTATGGCAGTGTGTGTCTATTTTTTACACTTCTCCAGAAATAAAGGACTTTATGCCTAAACCAAGACCAGCAATATCTTAGTCTGTCCTCCTGCTACAGAGTACAGAGTGAAATAAAATGTCATATTCCGTCATCACTTTGCGTTGTATGGCTTTAGGGTTTTACCTTTTTGTTGTTTTAAAAGTTCTACATAGTACAGTTGCATGCAATGTCTGATCTTATCATCTTGCATTCCACCCCTTGAGCCTTGTCATCTAAAAAGCGGATGCGTTTAGCTATTAATGTTGTTGAGATTGGGGGAGAGGGACTTTTTCTGTGATGCTCCCTAAACATTGTAATATGTTAAGGATCATGATGCCTGGATTTTATTTTATTTTTGTCCTGGAAAAAATGGCTATGTGTTGTTGTTATTATATGGCTCTATATCTATTTATATCTAGTTATTAGATTTGCTTCAAAAATAAATATAACAGCATTTGTACAGCTGAACTGTTCTCCAGATTTTGTCTGGAACATATAACTGATCCTTTGTCCAAAGCCCAACCATAAGGCCGCATGAAATGGAATGTTTTGAGTGTCATCTGTTAATTTTACTTGATTCCATAACGTCAATAGATTTAGGTCTTTTAAATAAGGCATTAAGACTATAATTTATAGGTACTTATTTGAAAAACAATAACCCTCCCCATTTCATCTTTGTGTATGCAGGAATTGTATTACAGTCTGCACAAGAACTCACTTTTGACTATTTCTTTTCTTTTATAGATCCAGAACATTCAGCTGGAAAGGGAAATGTCTCTGGCTTCCAATCGCAGCCTGGCTGAACAGAACCTGGACATGAAACCACAGCTGGAGAGAGAGAAAGAACGTCTGGTGGCAAAGTATAGTGAACTGGAGGAAGTGAGGGAGAGATACAAACAGCATTGTGCTCTCCGAGGTAAACACAGGATATACTGAGAATAAAGCATAGATGAGAGATGAGGTTATGTTAGTTTAAGGTGTCACAAATACAGGGAGATTAGATGGATGTAAGAGCAGAAATTACTTTATTAAACTAAAATGTAATGTAGGAACAAAAACATACAATGGCCCACATATGCATAGCAAGTAACAGAAATAGTCACAAAACATGTGGGTCCACGAAATTGTGTTTTGAATACAGATGTCACATGACAAGTTGTGGCTCCTGCGAAGACACAGGATTATGAATCATGTAGTAGTTTGATTAACATTTCATAATTAAAACATTGTTTCTAACAAAATATAAAAAAGCCATATATTTTCTTTGTTTACCACAGTTTCCATTTCAAAGTAAGGGAAATAAAGCATCCTGTCACAAGTCATTAGAGATGTAATGATTTGAATACAGTAATACCTTTCCGTTTTTTGACATGTGATATGTTGTATAGGAATAAAATATTTTTACTAAACATTTTAACCTACCTACCCTATTTTCTAAATATGAAATTGCATACAAAGCCAATTCTGTGGCCTAAGATAAAATAAGGTCCTCATATAGCACCTGTACTAGAATTAGGTGCAGTTAGTAAGTGATTTAGTTATCAGATTTCTCCTAGAGGTGTTGAACTGTGAATATAATTTAAGGGTATCATAAATTACACTGCATTGTCATGATGAAGAGCTCATACATGAATTGAATTAAGAAGCAGTACAGTCTTGTGTGAAGGTTGACTTACTATGGCAACATCTAGTGGCAACGAAATAAGATTAAAGAATAAAACAATAAAAAATAAAACACAACTGTCTTGTGTATGCAGTGTTGGGGCTTTACTAAGTTAAATAACTGCAGCTCAGGCAATGACAGAAATGTTGCAATGTTGACGATTTCTTTATCTTGTCATCTGTGTCTTTAAAGCTTTCACTTTCCAGATGGCCAGCAATATGTTGTGGAACAAGACTGTCCTGTACATTATGTTACTCCATACAGACTTGTTAGATTTATTGTTCTTGTGTTGTTCAGGGAGTAGTGGAGTATGTGGTTAAACTCTTCTGTGTCATTCCTTTATTTATTTCTGTCAACAAATGTTTAAATGTGACCTTCACCTGGATTTTTGGTGATGGTTCCTCCACTCTTGTTATATCATCTCTTACATGCAGCTGTTTCACACTGTGGTCAAAGTTTCTTCATTTACAGATAGCTGGTATATATTTCCTTCAGCTGTTCAGTGGACAGATCAACACTATAAAAGCCGATCGTTAATTAACCACCAATTATGACACTATCAGTGATTGTGTGGCACCCTGCCAGGTGTCTTCATTTGAAAGTGAAAGTGCAAAATTTTTGCCACTGTGTTCGCACACAGCGGAATTGGTCCTCTGCATTTAACCCATCCGTGCCTGGGACCTTCCGGTCGCAAGGTTGGTTCCTTAACCACAAGCCTATGACTGCCCCATTTGGTGCATTTCATTGTAAAGTGTACAATTATGTTGGTCAGTGTGAATTATTATTATACAGTTACTCTTAGGAACACATACTATTAATAGTCCTCCCCACCTTCACCTGTGTTCTAAAATGTATGATAATCTTTTCTTGTTTGTTGTTATGTGAAACTGTTCATTAACCAGTACCCAGACTTATTCAAGTCTTGAATCTGTTACCATTTGAGTGGTCGTATGTGATGGGGCATTGAAAACACTAACAATAATAGGGTCTTTGTAACTGTGATTGTGACCCTCTCTATTTGCTGTATTGGTTTGCGTCATTGTGTGGTAGCTGATACACTGTATACCACGAAAGGAAAAGGCCCAGTATTAAATAAGCAATTTATCTGCAAGGTGAACTTCAATAGCATGTAAAATTGGGATCATTTATTCTCTCCATGTCCCCCTATTTTCTAGATGGAATTATGGGGCAAGTTTCTCCTGAGGGGTTGTTATCTCGATTACAGGCAGAGGGCGCCAACACAGAGGCAGAGTCTGAAGTAAGTGACTTCTTCTAATGTGTATCATATAGACATCATATAGACCCATCTTAAGATGTGAGATTTCGCATTATCTTTCATCAGTTCATTGTCACACAGGTGTTGTGATTGTCTCTCACTTTCTCTCTCAGGTTCTAGCTGATGAGTTTCTAGAGGGCTCCTTGTCACTAGACTCCTTCCTTGAGCGCTTCCACTCTCTCCGCTGCCTTGCTCACAGTAGACGTGTCTGCATTGAGAAGCTGCAGGAGATCTTGCGCCAGAAGAACCAAGGAACTGGAGAGTCCGGCTTGACATCTGAATCATGCTCCAATCCAGAACCGGTTTCACGATGGCAACCTCAGCAGCCCCAGCAACAGCCACAGCAGAAACCCAGCGTGAGCACCAACCCACCCAACTCTGCCCTGTCATACACCCCATACCCAGTTTCTACTCCTAGCCAGCCATGTTCAGCCTCAACAGCTGCTCCCTCCAACCCCTCTGGTGCTTTTCAGCCCTACTCCAGCCGGGCCGTGGCTTTTACTCCATCCTCAGGCTACCCCATTGCTCGGCCTGCCTTTGCCCCATCCACATGCCCTTACCCCACCCAACCTGCATTTCCTGCTCCCCAAGGTCATCCCTTTGGGCATTTTGGTCCTAGTAATGCACCTTACCCTAGTCCTTACAATTATGGAGGATATAGTTACCCCATGGGCCCTCATATGCCCTCTTCTCAGTCACCTACAGGTAGGCCGCTTTATAGGCCAGGGTTTGGGTTACCACAGCCGTACTCTTGAACCACAATGCTCCTTTTCACCTATCTTTTTGCTGTCTTTCTTTCTAGCTCTCCTCTTTCTATCTAGCTGTGTTTCCATTACAATTTTGCGAAAACTGTTGGGATATTTCAGCTTTTTCGATAACATGCAAACGCGACTTGAAGTTATTTTTGTTGACGGGTATTATCGCAAGATTTAAAAGAATCATGTTTAATCTCGACCTTACTTTCAGGAAGATAGTGGCTCAAAGAACTGCTTGTAATTTGCATTAGCGGCAAGTGGTTTGTTCGTTGTCCAGAATTTAAGTTATCTTCATTTAGTATATTAAGAAAAATCTGTTTTTCTTTCCCCGGCCACAGAAATCGCGCCTTTTTGTTTAACACGTGACGCTTGTTCGAAAACTTTTCCGACACGTTTAAAAATCTAGCTCTGTAGAGCGTAAAACCCTTTTTGCAAAAATTGAGACTTTTTTTGAAAATCAGGTGTTTCCAAGTTACCAAGATTTATATCAGTATTTGGCTTTTGCGCAAATTTACATGTAATGGAAACATTGTCTCTGTCTCTAAGACCCTCTTCACAATTCTGTCTCTGTTTGCCTCTTTTTTTTTTTTTTCCCTCTTCAGCTGACATGTGTGGTTGGTATATCCGCATTTTCTGTTACTGAGGCTTGCACAAAATGTTCGACATTGGTTTGTAATCAGCATTTTTTACATCTTTAGTCAGACTTCTTTCAGAAATCTATCAAGACCAAAAGGACCTCAGTCATCGTTGGACTTGGATAAATTCATGGCTGTTCTAGCATGTTTCCAAATCTGAAATTTTAAATGATTGACTTTTTGTTTCTCCCCTTTTCTCTTACTTTTGTTTGTACCTACCTCCCCTGTTCCATGTACTGCTTGTTGACTGAGAACAATGGGAATTACCTGACAGGACTGTTTAAATACTCTAGTAAAGACTGTGTGAATTGTATAAATGGATGCTGATACCAATGGTAAAAAAAAAAGGGGAATATAATATAAACATATCTCTGCTATAGCACAGTATACAATGTGGCGATTGAGGCTGAATCATATCACTGCACAGTTAGTTTGAACTACAGTTAGTTGAATTCACGGGAGTTTGAACTACATACATATTTTGGAGTCTAGGTTCAGATTTTGTAATCAGCTTGATACTAAAATTGAATTTAGAGATGATGATTACACAGATAGGTTAATCTTTATCAAACAAATTATTCATGTACACCGTTGTCTGTTACAAGTATAAAGGCTTAATGATTTCCATTATAAATTGTATTAATCCACAGCAAAGCCCTTGTTTACCAGACATGGATGAAACATAAGGCTGTATGTATCTCTGGATAGTCACCTGAATATTTTGGAGTGTGTATCTACTATGTGTGGAGTGCTAGAATGACTGTTTTGAATGGCATTTGCGCTACACAATAACACTTTTTGTCACTATATGGTAAAAAGGGCCTGCGTTGACCCTGCGAACATTCAGCATTAGCGATGATGCTCTGGGTAAACTTAAAGTTTAATTTTATTAGTGATTATTTTTAATTTGTAAGCAATTAAAAATCATGGAGGAAACCGCAATCAAGCCTCGGTTGGCTTTAACAAATTAATGAACTCCTTATCTAAGACTCGCCTTCAGACTATAATCCTGTTGTCTATGGCCCGTCTTCAGGAACTGAAACAAGGGACAAAGGTGACATGACTTAAATGGGGGGAAATGGTGTGTTTATTTAGTCGCACACTGTGATGTGCAGCATTAGAGGCAAAATATTCTATTGGGTTGATGGTGATGACTGTAGCCTGTTAAGTGTATTATTTTTATTTCCTTTGGTGTGGATATTAAACACTGAAGTTGATCTACGAAAGCTCTCGTTGTTGTTATACTGCCTGAGTCTCTGTTTATCTATAAAACACATAAATGTGTCAAGCCCTCTTTAATAAAATCTAATTATTAATTCAAATACTGTACGTTCTTAGCTTTAGTGTGTAAGCTTTAGAATCCTGCTTGATGAATTGAATTAGAAAGAGCAAAGCAGGCTGTTTGACTCACTTTCCAAACGTACTGAAATGCAGTTCTAACTGAATCATAATCGAGATGTGAGGAGGTGTTATGGGGATTTTTTGTTTGGCAAACCAGAATTTACGGGCTTTTAAACACAACTACGGCATGGTAAACCAACAGAGCGAAGCCTGACAAAGACTGAGAGCGTGAAGGAGTGGAAAGTGTGTAAACAGTAAAGAAGTGAGCAATAGTAGGATGACAGAAAAAGATGAGCGACAGGGTATTAAATTATTATTTGTATTCTGCGTTTCACTTTTAAATGTCATCAGTTGTCATGGAAATTAGGTCTTTTGGGTAAATTATTTATGCTTTATAAAATGTATTCTTATCATTGTGCTATCAATTAAAACAAAATAATAATAATCCTCACAATAACCTTTTAATTTGTATAAAACATAAAAATTTTTCTCTTATGAAACATTTTTGGATGCATCCTACAGCTCTTATACATTTGCTTACAGTCTTGTGACAATATTATGGCCCTCCATTAACACACAGTGATGTCTAAACTTGTTTTTATTTATCTCTGGAAAAGAAAACTGCTCTTGTACTCGCTAAAGAAAATCTTCTTCTTCTTATTCTTTCGGCCTCTCCCTTATATCAGGGGTTGCCACAGCGTGTCAGTCTTTTCCACCTCACTCTGTCCCCTGCATCTTCTGCTTTCACACCCACT
>JAOUQV010000034.1:15781718-15803476 GCA_028565295.1 Aspidoras spilotus
ATACTAATAAATTATTGTGGTCTAAAACCAGGTGTTTTAGTTTCATTGTTTAACCCCTGTGTATATATATATAAAATAATGAGGCGTGAGTGTGTGTTGGTGCATGATTCCCATAGTGTGCAGTTGGTTGGAGAAAGATAAGAGGTGTGTTTAAAAGCAGGTGATGATTGGAGACAGGCAGTGAGGAATCTGAATGCACAGCTTTGCAGCCTTGTGGTTTCCTGTCGTGTTTGGACTAACTTCCTGTTTGTGATATTTCTGTCACTCTTTCTCTGTTTTGCTCTAAAAATATGGCAGGTTCACATCAGCTCCTTCATTGGATTCTTTCTGAGTGAAGCAACTGCACTCATTAAATTTCTCTATGTGCACTGTATTGTGTTGTTTGTCGTCTTTGTTTGTTCTAATAACGTTAAGTATAGTTTCACTTTATCTTTTTTATTCTTAGTTTATCCAACTACATTTCTTTTTAGCAACATTGTGAATTATTGTAACGTTCAGGGAGGTTTGTGCCTGGTGAAGCAGCGACTTAAAAGGTCAAATCTTCTTCTTCATCATTCGGCACTTTTTCCCCGTCACCAGGGGTCGCCATAGCGAGTTCCTCGCATTAGGATCTGGCACATGTTTTACGCCGGATGCCCTTCCTGACACAACCCTCACCCTTTCGGGCTTAGGACTGGACAATTTAACTTCTCCAATTTACCTAGAATGACAAAAGTCAATAATACATTTATATTAACATCATTTCATATTTAAATGGAAAACAATATTTAACTTTATTTGGCGACATTAAGGTGTAAGAGGTCTGTTACTTTTATACATCCTGCACAATTTTTGGCATCTTATTAACTTCTTACTAAAATCAAACATTGTCATGTCCTGCACTGCCATTGCTTTACTGATCTATCTCTTGTAAACTGTAAGGACAATTTAGTGACACCAATTAGACTTCTGTATGTTTTTGGACCTTGGGAGGAAACCCATGCAGACACAGGGAGAACATTGCAAACTACACACAGAAAGGACCCAGGACACCCCACCCAGGATTTTCTCGCTGTGAGGTGTACCCTCTATGCCACTGTGACCCCCCTGGCAATATGTTTATATGCTGCAGACCCTTTAATAAAGGATTAGAGCTTTTAGTGAGATTTTACATAGTTATATAGTGCGAAATGCATTACCATTCTAGATCACTAATGTCACCAGTCATATTTGCTTTTCCTCTCTTTTATAGCATATATAACTCATTGCATAGATAGAAGAATTATTTATTTTGAACATTTTTAGATTGTTAATCAGACATAAATACTTAAAAGGCTTGATCAAGTCTATCATTATTTGATTGCCGCTGTGGGAAATACTGTATGCATGCATATGCATTTATTTACATTATTTCATATTCTACTTCCAATTTAATAGGTAGTCATTATCTAGGCATCATCCCTAGCACATATCCGTGCATGCTTGTACTCGACATACTCTGCAGTGTCGGGATGGTTGTGCATTAAATCCCAGTAGAATTGCAGTTTCTGTGCTCAGTTTGCTTAAGCAAGTTGTCAACCACTTCTACATGCATAAATATATTGAGTTGCAACCATGTGATAGACTCTCGCAATTTCTGTATGGATCATTGTGGATTTCCTCCTGGTGCTCCAGTTTCCTCCCACACTCTAAAAGAATCCATGCTAGATGCCAAATTGTGCATGACCTGTGTATTATGTACTATATATAATCTAGTGTATGCATGTTACTTTGTTCCTGTCATGAATTATGTTTCAGCAGAACATTTGAGAAATTTACATCCAGCTGTGAAACAAAATGAGGTCTCTGCACGAGTTTCTGACCTACTTCTTACCTTTTTTTACCATCAATTAATACCTGTGGCATGTAGAGTAAGCTTGAACATCTTCTAATAAAGTTTAAATGCACATATTAAAAAGCCCAAGTCTTAATTAACCTCATAGTGTTATCTCCGTCTTTCCATTCTCATCTCTTCTAATCAATTAATGGTCAAATAATTAGGTTAATGCATGCAGGTGACAATAAACAATAACCATTTAACACTAATCATTTAGTATGTAATAATAAACAGGATAGAAGCGAGAAGAAACACATTCGTGCTATTCTGTATACTTCTGTAGCCGGCACCTTGGCTAGCGCTTTTGCTAAAGGCATTATGTATTCTACTCCATAATTATCTGTGGGCTGTTAAGTTGCCAATAGGTAATCATCCAGCACATTGTGATTATTAATATAATATATTCTGATACAAAAAAATAAAAATAAAAATTAAAAAAACCTGTCTACCCGATATTGTCAACTGATCTCTCCTGTTCTGACTGCGTTGCACACATAAATGTGTTTATCCCAATTCAGAATAATTTCCAATCTGGTTATGATACATTAACTGTTCATCTAAAATGTCTCTATATGTGTGTAATCATGTTTATGTTTACTTAATATCTCATATCTTATCAGATTCTTTACTACCTGAAAAAAATACTAGTTTTGGGCTTTTTAATGATGGTTAGCTATAGTCAATATTGTAATCTGATTCAGTTACCACATGCAGTATTTGATTCTAGATGTGCAAACTGGTAAGTGATTTAACTTTAATCACTCAAAGTGGTATTATCTAGTGATGTGTGGACTTATTCCAATTATTTGTTGATATTTAATTCAAAAGTCTTCTTTAGAATTTAATTACACTTTGGTTCCTGATTACATGTTTCTCACTAATAGGATTATGCCATTTCAAAGTCTTTTAGAGATAAAATGCCACGAGCTATTTTAACTTCATCTGATGGGATTTTTTTGTTACAGTAGAGTTCGGATTGGTTGAAACACTTTCAGACTTGCATCGGTGTGCTTCTGTTTCAGCAGAGGACTTTTGCGTGGGTTGTCACAACAGAGATCCTTGTAGTGCAGTGCAGTGCATTGCATTTTGTGTTTTGTGTAAGTGTTGTTTCTGATGTTTTTATATCATCTTACAACTTTTAGACTGACTGCTGGTTATTCTAGACATTGGTCTGAGAGTGTGTTGAAAATTCCACCTGATGCCACCCGTCTGGGAAAGGATACAGTAAGGTAACATAACCCTTTCACTTCTATGTTGTGTTGTATTGTATATCATTAGATGTTTGAGATCTATTATACCTAATATTTAATTATTTTATAATATTGCACCTGATAATTTACTTTGCCATTTTCTTTAGTTCCTTCTTGACTGCTACATTTTTGCCAGAATTCTTGTTAACCAATGGCAGCATTATTATATCAATATGAGTTGCCCAAGAAGAGTTTTACAAAATATATATATATTTAGTATTTTTATGTAAATAAATCAGATTTACTGTCTTATATCTGTCTATGTCTATGCAATATAAATAAAGTGCTGAAAATAATAAGGAAGAGATGAATTTAAACAGTTGAATAGAGAGAATAGCAACAACTCCTGAACAGCTCTTGTGACATAAGACTGAAAGGTGCCTAATTCTAAATTATTATCAACAAAGCTAGATATTTTGGAAGCACTGGCGATCAGGTAGCTGTTGAATTTGGCATCAAAGTCAGATAATAATACAGAAAATAAAGCAGAGAGAGAATACATAGTATATATACGTATATATACTATGTATTCTCTCTCTGCTTTATATTCTGTATTAGCTACCTGATCGCCAGTGCTTCCAAAATATCTAGCTTTGTTGATTTCTGCATATATATAAATATATATATGCAAAAATGCACTTTCTAGTTTCTTAATGGACATATAATAGCAGAACATGTGGGCAAGAACTTAGGTGTGGGTAGACACCATAGCTGCTAAGCTCAATTGCACAGTACCACCCCATTTAAATAACTAAATATCCTCCGTATCTTACAGGTAGAATGTTTATCTAGGGCTTCCTTGTTTGCATTCTTTTGAGAGCAGAGTGGCGCAGCGGAAGCGTGCTGGGCCCATAACCCAGAGGTCGATGGATCGAAACCATCCTCTGCTATCTGTTTTCATACTTAGAAACTCCGTTGAATTTATAATTATTTAAAGTATATAAACTGATATTGCGATATTTTCTCGACAAACTGGGATATTTTTAATACACAACTTATATTTTAAAACTCAAATTGTGTGCGTGTCATTTTGATGTACGTCTTAATGTAACAATAAGAGACCTGTAAGAACACCAGAGGGCGGTATTGCGCTTTGTATCTCGCTCGCCCTTTCATACGCGTATTGCACGCGCGCACAACACAGAAATACGTAAGTATAACGATAAAACTTTGATGGTTGACGATGTATTGCTCATTTTTGTGATAAAAGGGAGAGGCCGAAAAAAGAAGAAGAAAAGTTCTAAATAAAAAACATACACCGCCCAACGTGGGGCTCGAACCCACGACCCTGAGATTAAGAGTCTCATGCTCTACCGACTGAGCTAGCCGGGCTAATAACGCAACCTAATCCTCGTATCTGTTAATGGCTCAAATAATCCAATATCTGGTAATGCTTGTGATGAGTTGGCAGTTGGTGTCCTGATGGATGTCCTCTCAGACCTGGTTAGACAAGTTTCTAAATTTGAGATTTTAGGGGCCAAACAGAAGTATCAATTCCGTTGTCCTGGAACTGCCTACACACTCTGGATACATCAGGCAGGGTATTGTCCTCCACCAGGAGAAACTGTGAATTAGAGTGTGAAAATGAATGAATAATTGCTAAATGCTTAATAGATCGTTAATTATTAGACCCCTTGCATTCAATGATCTGTAATCTTTAATCAAGAAAACCCAAAACCACTCCTGTGGTGTACAAAGCTAACATTACATAAATGGTATCACTGTCCAAATGATTTAATCATTTCGAGTCAGCATACACTGGAGCTCACTGTACACTGCTAACAACATTATTGAAATGTAACAGATGAACAAGAACAGGTATTTAATAAAAATGGAATATCCTTTCAACTGCGTTAAACATATTGCTTTGTTTTTGTTCATATAAAACTTTAAGAGGTAGAACGACATTTTCAACGTCTGACATTTCAGATGTACCAAGTTTACAGGCAACAAATAAGGCACCAAACCAATACAGAGGAAAGAACCAAATAATGTCTTTTAGAACTTTACCCTTCATTCTCAAGCATCCACACCAGAGGTCGGTCACAGGTCAATAAAATCCTATTGCATCATGATACCTTCATGATTCACAATATCATTTTGTTGAGGATCTGCTAATAAATAAAGCCAAACACAAGCTAATTTTATATGTGCTCAGAAAATGGGAAACACTTATAACACATTGGATATCAATGTATAAAAATTAATGTTTAGAATCTCATCAACTCGTGGCAGATTGGATTCCTTCAAGTGAAATATCATATACAGCGACGCGATTTTATTTGCACTGTCTATGACGCCCACTCTGCAATATCTGGTCATGCTTGTGATGAGTTGGCGGTTGGTGTCCAGATGGATGTCCTCTCCTGACCTGTTCAGACAAGTTTCTAAATTCGGGAATTTGAGGGCTAAAAAGAAGTATCAATTCCGTTGTCCAGGAACTGCCTATACACTCGATACATACGGCCGGGTATTGTCCTACACCAGGAGAAACTGATCTGAGGATTTAATCGCAGGGGCTAATGCCTCCCCAGACCATTACTGGCACATCACTAAGATGGTCATTCTGACAAGAACAAATCCTGAATCAGGAAGGATAAGTATAGTGTAATTGCCTAAGGCAGAAAACCATTACCTATTTGGGGGATGCCTTGATGCTACCTCTTTAAAAATACCTGTGATCAATTTCTTTTGCACTCGAGCAGATGGACTTCATTCACAATTGCTTATGCTTCCTGATGGATTTCTCCAAATTTATACGGCATTTGGGTTATACTGTGATAATTCATATTTCCCTTAATTTCTCTAAGTAGTGTAAAAACCTAAGACATACAGTATGTCAGGAACTGTGTCTGAAGTATAAATTAATTAAAAAAGGTAAGAATATAAAACAAAATGTCCAATCAAGCACATTCAGTCCAACCCCTCACCACACTGTAGCTGTTCATCACTACATCCTTAAAACACTTTCAGTCATCACTGAATCATAACTATTAAAGTTGGATGTATCTGATTTTTCTTATCCATACATTTTTAATCACACCCAGATTGCGTGTGATTGGACATTTTACTGTCAGTGTCAGACTCCCCCACAGGATGCTGACTGCTGATGAGTCCTGAGATTGCAGATCCAGGCAAATGACTTCCCACAACGATTACACACAAATGGTTTCTCTCCAGTATGAACTCTCTGATGTTTCTTCAGGTTTCCTGCTTCTGTAAAGTGCTTTCCACAGGTCTCACACTTGAAAGGTTTCTCGCCGGTGTGGATGCGTTGATGAGCCTCCAAGTTAGACTGCCCTGTAAAAGACTTCCCACAGAACCTGCAGATATAACTTTTCTTTTTGCCCTTTTCAGTCCGCCTCTGAAGATGTAGTGCAGCAAGAGAACCACCAGGGTGTGAAGTTTGGAAGTTTGGAACAGCCTGAGTGAGATTTGCTCGGTTCGCTGCATTCAACCGAGTGCTGCTGAAATGATTGAACTGCTGAATATGGATTTGGCTTGAAGTAGTGACTGTGCTCCATTCTCCTGCCACCCTTTGAAGCCCTCCAGTATCCAGAAGCCCGCTGGATGCAGCCACTTTATGCCTTTCCTTAACAGAAACAGGTCCTGGCTGTACCAAAACACAGTCTTGGTCTTGTTCTTCTTCAACAATATACGAACAAGATGGTTGAATATCAGAAGGGCTATTTTCAGACCATTGTATAAACGAACTTTCCAGCTCTTTTGTCCCCTCATATAATGTACTATTAGTATCTTGCACATCGACAGACTGTATCATTTTTCTCTGAGGATTCTGGTTTGGAAGTGGGTTGCTGCTACTGCTGCTTTCATCTGGCCCTTGGAGATGTGACTGGGAACTGGGGGTATTCCATATACTGACAGGCTCAACATTCTGGGGGTTTAACACATCTGTATAATGAGAGAAATGAATCAATCATGTGGCTCATATTTTATGTTCTTTGTAGACATGAAGTAAGATATTAGGAAGCCCATTATTTTTAAAGCAGTTGGTATGCATTACATAAAACATCAATGTACAGATTATTTACTTACTCTGTACAGCAATCTGCATGTCTGCTGACTGTCTGGACGTTTCCTGGTGCGCTTCTTTTTGTTTGGATTCACCTTTTACAAGCGGTGTCTCCAACTTTTGAAACAGCAAACAAGGTATTAAAGAAAAACATAATTACTCTGTTATATTATATACAAGGTTACAGAGAGTACAGCAAGACCAACACAACACATATATTTTGATTTTATTACTGTATTAGCCACACTGACCTCCTGGGTTAATACATCCTGTGTAGCTGAGGAAGAGTCTCCATTTCCACAACTGTCTTTTCTGGACTCAAGATACCCTAAGGAGCAGGCAAAATCGGTTGGGTTTTGCATTCTAAATAAATACAAATCCAAAACCGTTACCAATGAAAATTGCAATGCATGTCATGGGTGACGTGCACACATCTGTAGGCGGCAATGATGCAGAAGCTTATACTGATAATTTGGAGATACATAAGATGCCATCTTTTCCCAGGAATTCAATGTCTATTTTGCCGGTCAATAGATTAATACCAGACATCATACTGTTTAAATATGAGTTTAAGTTAAAATATGATTGCTTTGTAGACATAGTGTGTGTTTCTATCAAATAAAGGTTTCAGTGAATTATTAAATTACACATTTAATTATTATTTCATTATTAGAAAGTGGAATAGCGATTAGTATCATGGACGTGCACCTGAAAATTCCACAGCAACTGTGTGATGATCATGTCAATATGGATTAAAATCTTATAGGAATTTTTTCAGGACCAACTATCATTGGGTAGTTACATGCTTTTCCCAGGAATTTATTTATTTATTGTTTAACATCATCCTCAGCACCAGCGTCTATTCTATATTCATACACAAGTCTCATATCGTGCTAAAAGTCGCATACCAATACACAAGTTAATAACAATTTAGCATTTTCAATATACCTAGCGTGCATGTCTTTGGACTGTGGAAGGAAACCGGAGCACCCGGAGCTAACCCAAACAAACGGGGAGAACATGCAACCTCCGCGCAGAAATTCTCCCAATCCGGGGATCAAACCCGGATCCTCTTGTTGTGAGGCCACAGCACTATCAACTGCACCACCGTGTCACCCCTTTTCCCAGGAATAAACCTTAAGAGACTGAAGTTAGGACTGTCAAGAAGCCAATAACTGTAAAAGGTGTGAAAATTCACTCCATGCTCTCCCCTAACACAGTAGAGCAAACACTCTGTCTTGCACTACTTTGCCATTTGCACTTGTCTAAATAGGATTCTTCTGCCAGTCACTTGAATGTTACACTAACTTAGACAACTACCTGAGACACATTTATTACACCAGTCTTTTATTCCACAAGAGTTTTTTTGTCTATGTTTAGTCTCTTAGTCTTTTTTGGTCAAGTTTAGTTAACTCTTACGGTTAGTATATGGCTTGTCAGAATATCTTATCATGGGGAGAGGGTAAGAAAAGATTTTTTTGCATGCTTGGAATTGAAAGAATTGACAATAAAGCTGACTGTGACTTTGGCATATTTATTACACTAATTATTACTTTTTCTTACTAGCCTTGACTCACCCTGCGTCTGCCTTTCTTGTTCCACCAGCTCTGAATGCTCTTCCTTGATGAACAGCACATCTGGCACATCATCATCAGTCTTTTGGCACTACAGTGAAAATACATGGACAGACACACAAGGACAGACACACACAAAAAAGCATTATCACAGTGTCCTGAGCTACACACAGAGCATAGGTCAATGTTTTAATGCAATATCGGGGGAAAAAACACAAGACAAGATCAGCACATATAGATGCATTTTAAAATACATCAGTGTTCTGTAGTAAGTTCAAACATAATTACACACCAAATAATATTATTTCCCATGCAGGAAAAATTAATATAAGATGAAGCTGAGCGGATAGACATTTTATAAATAGCTAAAAAAATATATATATACACCAGATTTCACATGCATGTGTAAATCACCAGTATGTGTTTTATGACACACAATACAATATTCATACATTTATGATATAAATAATAGATTTAGAATTAGAGCTATGTTACTGTTTATAGTTAATTTGAGGATGCAGTGAAGTTTTTAAATGTCTGCACGTGTAGTGAAGAAATCAAGACTAAAACACACAATGACACCCATGCCCAGAGACTTCTGCAAATTGGAATTTTTATTGAATATTGACTATTGAATAAAGCCAGTGTTTGGTGATAGATAAATATTACCAAGGCGAAAAGCAATGCACCGATTAATAAACATTTTTTTTGAAGTGATACAATTCAAGATAGCTGCTCTATAACCTTTTCTATGTTGACAGGACAGTAACTACAGAGCCACATTGTGGTTAGTTACTTAAAATAAAATAAAGCAGTACACACTGTAAAATACTTGGTTGAATCAAATCCAGATGTCAGTAACAATATACAGGTACCTCACCCTACGTCGCTAATTGGCTCCAGGAGACACGACTTTACTTATCGAATTTACTTGTCTTTAGGCTAAACCGAAAATAACCATTCCTACTACTTTATGAATGCATTTTCAGTAATATATGGTGAATAATGATCTATTTTAAATATTTTAAAAAATTTGGAGATGATTACCATACACCGTGGACGTTTATCAGCCAGTTTAATCGTCCAGCGTTAGGATGATGCTCTGCATTTTAACTATGAATTTTCTTAGGAGCCACACGGGCAAAATACAGTACATATAAGGTCACAAATTAATGAGAATGAGGGATGTAGCCGATAAACAACTGCTGTCACGCTATCTGCAGTAGGAGTTCTAGTGAGCCTTTAAATCGTGTTTACGGTCCTCCATTGCTTTTAATATAGATTGAAAATAGAGAAAAAATTAGTTTTACATCTTAATAAACATGACCTACTGACGTCTAATGTTCAAAAAATATTTTGGAAATAAAATGTGTATTATATACCAAGTTAACATCTCCCTAATACATATAGATAGCGTGACAGAGCGTTTTCAAAGTGTAGATGGTGTGACCGCCGTGATAAAGAGTCGTACATCGTGCGTAAACTAATCTGAATTTAAAACAATTGTGGAAAATCACAAGTGACGACGCCCAACAGTAGCTACATATTAGAACTACTGTACATATATGATTTTATATGCTTTTATTCTTATTTATTGCACAGTAACACGGCTTTATGTGCTTTTAAAGGGTTTCTAATGATTTTACGATTCCAATATTTGTGGTGGACAGAATAATATATATATATATATATATATATATATTTTAAACCGTAAAATCTTAACTCGAAAAGACATAAGCCGAGGTATAGCTGTACACAAACAACCCATAGTTTCATGCAACCTGATTCATCCACATGTCCATAAGTCATTTTGTTCAGATGTTTATAGGCCCAAGAGACAGAAGTTCCTCTGCAGTCAGCATATCAGGATGATATTTTTGCTGATGGGTTTTGAGGTTTCGTATCCAGGCAAATGCCTTCCCACACTGGATGCAGCTGTAGGGTCTTTCTCCAGTATGAACTTTCTGGTGCTTCTTCAGATTTCCAGCTTCAGCAAAGAGCTTCCCGCAGGTATTACAGCGAAACGGCTTCTCCCCTGTGTGAATTCGTTGGTGGATCTCCACCTTTTTGGGTCGGTTGAAAGCTTTTCCACAATATTTACAAGAAAAGAGTTTCTCATGTTTTGCCTGTCCAGTTCTTGGCTTGTATAGACTAATGCCTTTGGCATGCTGCCAGCTGTTAACATCTGGTATCACTGAAGATGTTGATGCCATCACTGGAAAGTCACTGGTCAACCGTGATAGGCTGGATGAGGGCATACTAAAATTATTATTGTTCTCTACACTTGAGGCTGGGTATCTTTGCACAGTCTGAGGCATTATTGATTTCTTATTGCTGTCCCAAACAGTGACGTCATCTCCTTCCTCTGCAGACTCAACCTCTATGATCTCTGGTTTCTGTGCGAGATGATCAGGTTGGCTTTTAGTTTGACTTTGACTCATCATGTAAGAGCAGGAAGACTGCAGCGGGTCCACACCGTCACCCCCTTGTATAAACAGCTCCCCCAAAGGAGCGCACTCCCCACTTACACCAAGCTCTAACTGTCCCAAGGGATCCTGGGATAACCCCTCAGAGCTCTCACACTGTGGCTCAGATTTAAGCACTTTGTCAGATCCACTGACCTCCAAAGCCTTGTTCCGTGTCCTCGAGTTCTGACCATCCACTTTATCTCCTTGAACAGGACCATAATTTGCCTCCACACCCTCACACACAGGTTCTGCCACTCCTGAGAAACAGTTTAAAACAGATACAGCAAATGATGCAAGGTTTTACTTGTGGATTTATTCCTTTAAACACTGCTAGTGATCTTTAAAATGGCAATAAAATCATTTTTTTATATACCCACCATCTTCTCTAATGAACAATTGCTGCTGTGCATGGCTCTCATCAGACGTCTCAGCTTTAACAAGTACAGCGTTTGGTTCAGCCAGTCTGGAGTCTTCATGCTTTTGAGCAAAAAAACAGATGCTAAAAAAACATTACAGACATAAAATATATTTCCCTAATGAGCTGATGGTGACAAGAATCATGTCTTATGTTTATTGATATATAAGAATCCAAACCACTCTGATGATTATTAAAATAAACCTATATCAGCTACTCAGTTGTAAACTAACGAGTATCATACCTAGAGTTTATTGTACTCCTATTGAGTTATATACATATTAAACATTAACTGCACAGTGTTAATGGCTAACCAGAAACCATTTTATACTATTTAAACAGCTGAACTGTACACAAAGACAATAACATTTCTCTTATGCACTGATATTTATTCTAGTTCATAAGAATATTCCTTCTCTGCATTTAACCCATCTGGGGTGTGCTTAGAACACCCGGAGCAGTGTGCAGGTGCACAAGGAGCAGAGGAAGTACTCAGTGTACTGAAGTGAGGATTGAACTGGCAATCTTTTGGTCCCTAGTCATCTACCCTGCCCATCAGGTTATGTCTACCCCAATATATACTAAACAAACCTACTCGAGAGTTTGGACTAGTAAAGTGTTATACATTTTTTAAGGTTTCACAATAGTTCAAGCACAACTGTAGCACTGTCACCTATTCACATCATTGGTTGAATCTGGCAGCATGTATATATAGTGTTAAGACCTTTTTTGAAAATTCCAAAGTCTAAAGTGCTTCACAATATGGTTTAATAGTTGGAATTACATTCGCAACTGGATTGGTCAGACAGAAGGATCTGCATGGAGAAAATATCATGAATGCTGCATGCTAACAGGGGACTTTAGTGGCTGGTGTGTCTATATTATTATGGAATTAGTATAACAGGTATGCCATAGGACATCAGAAACAAAGTCTAAAAATGTGATTGCTACATGTGACCCTTTTCGATGCGTGACAATACTGTATGTGCTGCATTAACTCTAATGGGTGTGGCAATTTCCAACAGATTGCAACACACACATCTAGGAATGACAAATAATGTTTAGATGAACACTCATATCAGTTTAGGCTTTTGCCATTTTATCAAAGTCACTAAAATTCTAAGTTATCGAACACACCTGAGAGCCCATGCCAGGAACACAGAAATGATGCACCGCAGTATACAAGAGAACTGTGGACTAAAGTTTAGTCTTTATTGCCTAAAGAATATTTCCACAAGCTAGTAGAATCGATGCTCTGTTACTTCTGCAGTCTGACCTACCAAATATTAGACTGGTGTAAATATTTTTCCTGGAACTTCAGTGTACACACAAGGTGTGCTTCATCCGGAGATGTTGTGATTTTCTTTATTTATATTTTCTTTTTTATATATACTAAATGAAATAAGCTTACCCCATTCTCATCAGGTTTGATGGCTGGAAGCACAACTGGCACATCTGCACTTGAAGGTTGGCCATCTCTCCAAACATTTGTGTTTAACTGCCTCCCATAAAGTTCATCTTGATTTGGAAAAATATCTTGGGACAGACAAGGAAATTCAAAATGTAATAAACATGCCACATGTATTACATGGAGGAATAAATATCTTACACCTGTGTACAAATATTGTGAATTTGTATATCACGGCACTGCGGAATTCTCAAATTAGAAGGCT
Organism: Aspidoras spilotus; assembly: GCA_028565295.1. Taxonomy (NCBI): domain Eukaryota; kingdom Metazoa; phylum Chordata; class Actinopteri; order Siluriformes; family Callichthyidae; genus Aspidoras; species Aspidoras spilotus. The sequence goes on from JAOUQV010000034.1 coordinate 15,794,987, forward strand.
TTCATCTCGACAAGAGTTTCTTCTACACTATTTTGCGGTACAATGCTTTAGACTGGATAACGTTAACTACATTAACATTTATTGTGGTTTTTATATTAACAAATCAATCATGGGGACTTGTGAGGTAACAGTATACAACTGTGTACAAAACCAATAAAATATCATGCAATCAGACCTTAATTTAAACATTTACAATTTCTGGAATAAGAACACTTGCAGGTGCCATATGATCAGCAATAAAGTGCCCCAGCTAGTGGTATGTCACAATTGGCTCTTATATAATGTGTTGCCCTGTCTACTGCAAAACAGAAGTGCCCCAGCTGCATAATTTACATGGTATGGTATAAATCGACTGTGACCTTGCACAAAAGCTGGAGCCTGCAGGTGTGACACCACTGTTTCTGTCACAACAGCAGTGTGTGCTGTTCCCATACCACAATATCACGTGTCTACCAAAAGTGGGAAAGACCATTAACAAACATCCAGCCAAAGGCCACACAGCAGCTGGTCACATGTGACTGAATGCCAAATTAGTTATGACAACTTGCAATGCTAATGCAATGGCCATGGGTCGACTATAAGCCAAGTGTTCATAATCTAGTGATCGTTTCCGAAAATCACTCTGCACTCTGCAATAGTAACCAATTGGAAAGTATTTGGGGTAAAAGACACTTTGCCAAGCTGCGATTTATTATGACTGAAAAAGAGTAGAGTGTTTATTTTTTTTACTACTAGAAGTGTAGTATATTTTGTAACATTAATCATAATCGTAAAGCTCTCCATTCATTAAAAGCTGTGGTATAAGAAGAATAACACAGCCCAGGATGATTACTGCTGAAAAATAATTAAGTGCGTGGTGGTTAATTATTTCCCTATATGCCCTGCCTCGTTTTGTTCTATGTAGTCATGGTTGTACATACCAGAAACAGGAGCTCTGTATTTGTCCGACAGATTTGGGCTCACATGAATCCTACTGGAGCGATTTCCTGAACTATCGCGGATTCTCCTCTCGGCGTAACCTCGGGCCATTCGTAGCTCCATCAGATGAAGTTTCCGTTTCAGTGCCTTGTTTTCGCGCTGACACTGAGACATCTGTAAATTAATTACCGCGTAATCATCGTCTACCAGTTTACAGATTTCTGCCACAGCCGCGTTCGCCAATACCTCCATGATGGAGGCTAGTTGTGTCTGAAAGGCCAGGCGATTCGACATAATGCAAGACACCGGAAACAACACACAGCCGTCGTTTCTTTCAGTGTGCGCAAAAAGGAACCGACTGCTTGGCGTTTATTTTAGATATAAAAACAAGTACCGAACAAGGTTTTGGAAAACAATATGTAACCGTATTGTTACAATGCCGTCGTTGTTGTCGTTACCCCTGACGTCACGAGTACTTCCGGCCTCCCCGTAGTAGTGACGTCGGGTGCCCATGTGATATCTGATACACTCCAGGAAAAGCAATCACATACCGAGTGCACACACATCAACCACAAATTGCATTTGTTTGTTTATTGGTTCATTAACGTTATCTTCGGCTTCGATGGCAATAATAATGACAGAAACACAAGTTTTACATCTTATACACAAGTTAATGACAATTTCGCGTCTTCAATTCACCTAGTGTGCATGTATTCTGACTGTGGGGGGAAAACCTGAATAACTGTAGTTAACCCACTCCACAAGGAAAGTGTGCTTCTTGCTCTGAGGCAACTGCACTATACACTACTCCACCGTGCTGACCCACAGTTTGCATGATACACCTCATCATTAAATACGTCAATGTATTTGTTTGCCAATCCAAATGCTTAAATTAGGTGTTCCAATCACTTCCATGCCCACAGGTGTATGAATGATTTAGCATACTAAGACATTTTAGACAATTCCATGCTCCCAACTTTAGGGGGACAAATTGGAGCTGGCCCCTTCCTCTTCCAACATGACTGCACTAGTGAACAAAGCAAGGTCCATAAAGTCATGGATGACAGAGTTTGGTGTGGATAACCTTAACTGGCCTGCCTCAGCCTAATAGAACATCTTTGGGATGGATTAGAAAGAAGAATGAGAGCCAGGCCTCCTCGTCCAAAATCAGTGTGTGACCTCACAAATGCGTTTCTGGAAGAATGGTCAAAAATTCCCATAAACACACTCCTAAACCTTGTGGACAGCCTTCCCAGAAGATTATTAATCATTATATTCATTCATAGAGTAGCAAATGCTGCGGATTGTGCAGGTGAACAAAAAGCTATGACTGATGAAAGCCTTGGACTGGCCAGTAGCCATATATGTATGTGAATCCTGGACACTTAAGAAAGAAGAAGAAAGATGTATTCAGGATTTCGAGAAGTAGTGCCTCTGGTTGTTGAGGATGAAGATGATGACCTCTACAGAATTGAAAATTGTTACTGAACCACATCAACTCCCACAAACTACGTTACTACAATAATGTGACAGTGCAGCCACATGACTGCATTGTAGTGTAATGGCAGGACTTGTGGAGGGAGTCAAAAGAAATGGAAGACCGAGAATATATGGACCGGATTATCAGGGGCTAGACTGCTACAAGCAAGAGACATGGGATGCTGGGGATAAATTATTGTGAATGAGAGTATCTCATTAGCTCTTTTACATTTCTGTTAACAGTTAAAACTTGAATACTTCCTTCTTTGAACACTTAATAAAACTTGGAATGGCCAGTCAGATTTCTGGAATGTCACATGCCACCCCAGACACCCCCTGGCTGTGCTTCTTCTTCTACTACCTCCTACAGAAAAAAAAAACATAAACTTCAAATATAAATAATTATATGCTTCACGTGTGGAATTTACATGTGTTTTATTTATATGCTACCAATCACAATTTTTTCACATCAGGATCCAAAGCCATTAGCAAGAGATTATTTAAGCAATGTAAGTTCCAAACTGGCAACAGTGGCAGCTCCCTCAGATGATAAGAGGAAGAAACCTTGAGAAGAATAAGACTCAGAAGGGATTCCCACCCTTATTTGGCTCATAACAGCTTAAGCTGTCTGTAAAAAGTGTCTACGTATGTGTATGTACTGAGGAATAACACAGCAAAGAACTTAGGTAGGTGGCATGTTTCACAGCAATATTATGCCAGGATGAAATTATTTCCAGTAAAACATTGCCCAGAATATCACCTTGACTTCTTCCTATAGTGCAACCTAGTTTCCCAGGTCTTCAACAGGAAGTGAAACACACGTACATGGGCCAACTTTTTCCTTTGCTCCATGGTCTAATTCTGGTTGTCATGTGCCCATTGACATTGCTTTCTGTGGTGGAGAAGGGTCAACATGTGCACTTTGACAAGGTAGATATTTCCTATTTTACATCACCCATGAACCAGTCTGGTATCTAGCATACTTAACCTGTTCCAGTTGATGTTTATCATTTCTTAAAGTAATCTTCAGCACTGATGGCTATGATAATGACAGGAACACAAGTTCTATTTTTGCACAAATCATATATCTATACACTAGTCAATGGACTGTGGGAGGAAACCAGATTACCCTCAGTAAAGCGAACAAGGGGAGAACATGAAAACTCCTTTACTATTTTACTACTTTACTATGAATATTTACTATTCACTATGCAAAATAATAGAATGCCTAAGGAGTTGTTTTTGATGTGTTTGGTTGCTTTAACTTGACGGCTAAATGCATCATGGGTAATCATCCCTGCTTGGTTATGTAAACGTCTTGCCTCAACAGGATACTGATTTTAATATGTCTATTTTTATTTAATGAGTCATCATGGAATCAGAATGGGAATGATAAATTAGGAAGTGGCTTTATTTTTATTTGTTTTCTCGTGTTGCACTATTTTATCAAATACAATACTTAAAATATATATCGGCTTGTTATTAAGATTTCACTATCCAGTGATTGGTCATCTAGCCTAATATATTTTATTAATATGCATAGAGTGATAACCAGGTTTTCACAAGATCTTACACAAGAATTAGTTTCACAAGTTCTGTAAATGGGCACCAATCCATCATAGGGCGCACACACAATCACACACACTAACAAGCAATTTAGAGAAACTAATTAACCTCTAATGCGTATATTTGAAATGCAGGAGAAAACCGGACTACCTAGAGAAATCCCGCGCAAACATCCAAACTTCATACAGAAATTTCCTAAATTGCCCCACTCAGGTTTCGAACCCGGGTTTTTCTTGCAAAGCACTATCCACTGCACCACTGTGCCATCATTATAAAAAGGAATAATATTAATAATAATAAAATAAATTACAGCACGGTGGCACAGTGGTAGTGCTGTCGCCTCACAGCAAGAAAGACCTGGGTTTGATCTGCAGTTGGGGTGACCTGGGAAATTTCTTTGTGGAATTTGCTTGTTCTCCCGTGTTCGTGCAGGATTTCTTTGGGCACTCCTGTTTCCTCTCACATTCCAAATGCATGCTCAGGTAATTGGTGCCTCTAAAGTGGCAGTGTGTGAAGTGGCACCCTGTCTAGGGTTGTTCCTTCCCTTCAGTTGCCGGGTGGGCACCGGCTGCCCCATGACTTGTGTATTAAGTGGAGAAAAATGAATGAATGAAGTTCATTAAATTATAAACATTATGGTAATGATTCACACACCAAAGATTGTAAACAAGTGCAGGATTGACTGTGGTGTTGACAATTATACAACATACATGCTACATTATATAATCCATACATTTATTCTTTCTAACAACCCATACAGCAACACTGAAGACTGTTCGGATGGTACCAACTCTATGTTCTACAAACGCAGGTCTTACAGTAGTTGCAAACTCCAGGTTTATATTAATGCATTCAGTCTTATACATTATATTAACAGTTGTATGATATTGTATGGTTGGCACTCTAATGATAGTATGTCAGTAAATAAACTTTTGCTAATATGATTATTAAATAATGTTTATAAATAGTCAAAAAGCTGTTGTTCCTTCAAATCAGTCCAAGGTCTGCAGATATAATATCTTGTGCTTTGTCGATGTATTTGTCTTGAGGCTTTGAAGGTGGCTTTGGTTTGTGGACTTGACTGTAGATAACTTCCCCTGGCATGGTGCTTTGTGTGTTTTGATTATCTGTTGCGGTGCTGGTGTTAATGTCCTCTTGTGTTTTGTGAATTGTAGGAACCTCAGGTAAACTGTAGATAGGTTCTTCATCATACTGAACCAGGTTTTCCTGTTTTGGTGCTGGGTAGGGAGTAAAATGAGAGATCTCAGTGTATAGTGGTTCTGGCTGACTGACACAATAAAATGTTTCTGTTGATTTAAAAAGATTAGCAGAGGCATGTGTTTGGAGATTTAATGTAGGCTGGATAACATCAACAGGATCAGAATAAACTGGTTCTATTTCTTCATGACAGCCATGTCCAGGACTTCTGCTTTTTACCAGTGTTTCTGAGCTGATTCGTTTAGTGTGCATACACTTGTCTATCCCAACAACATCAACAGGATTTGAGTACACAATTTCAGGCAATTCACCCAAATGCCTCTGTATAGTTTGGGAAGAGCCAATCACAGTCTTAAAGTATTCTGATTCGGCTGAAACTACAGGACATACAGGAGTTGAGTACGCAGGACTTAAGCTGTAGTCAGAAAAGGCGTTCACATGAATGTCCAGTAAGTTGCTAATGCTTGGTCGCATATGCATTTGGGAGCTAGGTGAGATGACACCAGCACTACCTGCCGTAACAGAAAGGCTCTTCTGCTGCTGGATGGCAAGGTCCATGAGACGAAGAATCTCATCACTTTGCTTGGTCTCAAATATAAAAGTGCCAGGACCAGATTCACAGCGTCTGCCTGCCTCAATTGAGAACATCATCTGAAAATGTACATAGGAACAATATTGAAGGAAAAAATAAATAAAGAAAATAAATGACAGATTTAAAAACCATAAACGTATTGTATATTATGATAATTTTTTATTGGTATTTTCATTTAGAATCTTTAATATACACTATATATGTTGTATAATGACATTTAGAAATCCAGTCTGATGTGGCATAATCACTAAATAAGAAAAATATGTATGGAATGTATGTGGATTGCATTGCAATTCCACAGTCTATAACTCATACTGCAACTGTCCAATGAGGTCAATGATTTTAAGAATACATTGCATTTTAGCAATTAAATACAGATAAATTACAGTAAACCTTCCAATGTTGGTGTCTAGTTGTCCACCAGCTCACTACCTATTTACTGACCTTGTCTCTTCCATAGCGGCGCAGTAGCTTGTAGGTCCATTCCATCACTCTCTGCTTGCTGTCAAAGTCTTTGAGCATAAGCATATCCTCACTAACCTGCAACCAATATGCTCCCTGCAGGCCACAGCGAACAGATGCCTCAGACTTCTGCATAGTCACCGGAAACTCAAACACTGAGAGGAAAGAAAAACTGAAGTTTAGTGGGTAGTCGAAAGTAGACAACTCACATGGTGTTGAAAAATATAATTATTTATGATGCAATAATATTACATAAGTGTTCTATTAGATACGCTTTGGTATGATTGACTTGTCAGAGTGTTAGCAGTATGTAAAATATAAAAAAGACATTTCTGAACAGTGTAATGTAAAATCTGGTGTCCCTTAAGGTTCTGTCTTAGGCCCACTACTTTTCTCCATGTATATGCTGGGTAAAAGACATTGTATCAGTTACGCCAATGACACACAGCTGTATGTTTAAGCAAAGCAAGATTAGAGACGTCATCCTAATTAAGTTGAGAATTGTGTCATGGACATTAGACATAGATGCTAAACTTAAAGTCTTCTTAACTCTGATGTTAACGTCTTCTTAACTCTGATATAACAGAAGAACTCTTTATTAGACCACAGGTAGCTAAAAGTTCTGCTCTTGCTGTGATTATTGACTCCAGTCACTCATTTTAGGACTGCATAGACAACATTACCAGGGTAGCCTTCTCATCTTAGAAACATTGGCAAGCAAATAAATACACTAATGCTCTGAAATTCTAAAATATTAATTAATTGTTAGTTTAGATTATCATAATCCCTTGTTGTCTGGATGCTCCGACAGGTGTTTACAAAAGTGAAAGTGATACATATTGCCACTATGCGGAATTGGTCCTCTGCATTTAGCCCATCCGTGCAGTAAAAGACACACAGGTGAGGTGAGCATACATGCCCAGAGCAGTGAGCAGCCAGCACAGCACCCGGGGAGCAACTGGGGGTTAGGTGCCTTGCCCAAGGGCACTTTAGTCATGACTTGTCGGTACCTGGAATCAAACCAGGGACCTTCCGATCGCAAGGCTGGTTCCTTAACCACAAGCCCACGACTGCCCCCAGTCGTAGCTTCAGTTAGTGCAAAATGCTGCAGCTAGAGTTTTTACTACTATTTTAATTACACTTCATTAGCTTCCAATTAAACTCTGTATTTACTATAAAATTCTACTACTCGTGCATAAAGCTCTAAATGGTTTCGCTCTACAATATCTAAGTGAAATATTAATATTTCATGATCTACTTCGCCTACTGCATTTAAAAGGTGCAGGCTGCTTGCAGGTTCCTAGAATGATTAAAGTTAAAGCTTGTGGCAGAGTGTTTTCCTACAAAGTTCCGAAGTTATGTAACAGCCTTCCAATGTTCAAGACTGAGACACAGTCTCAATGTTTAAGTCTAGGCTCAAGACATATTTGTTCAGTCAAGCATTCGCTTTATAGCATTATTTCCTCTTAGCTGAAGGTGCAGATCTGGTGGGTTGTTGGTAAACTGAGATGATTGGATGTCCTTATGTCATAAGGAGCCCTCATTCCTGTTGTTTCCTCTAGATAAAATTTTTAACTATGCTGCTCTTGCTAGTCTTAATGTAATTTGTAATCTAAAACAGGTTCTTAAATTGCACATTAATGCAAGTTAAATGGTCTTTAATGGTCATGCCTAATTCTTTTATTGTTCTGCTGTTTCTCTGTTTATGCAGAGGTATCCATCTTAGCACTAAGGAAGAGTGCTGAGGCGATCTTGTCACTGACACTCGCCTGATTCACTCTGATGGGAAGTCTACACATTCTTCACAGACTATTTTTAAGTTGTTTGTAACAGACAATTTGTTGTAACCCAAATGAGGATGGGTTTGGTTCCTCTCAATGCTTATTCCTCTGATCATCTTCCTTGCTACTTTTGCTATCCAGCTTGATCAATGGGAAAAAATTAACCTTATTTAAATTTTATACCTTTATAATGTATATTATTTCTGTAAAGCTGCTCTGTTCCATTGTAATGTTCCATTGTAAAAGAATTATGTAAATTAAATTTATTTCCTTAAGCAATATATATATATATATATATATATATATTGCTTAAGGAAATAAATTTAATATATATATATACAGGGGTTAGACAATGAAACTGAAACACCTGTCATTTCAAAAGAGGACAATTTGGTGATGCACGTCTTGCTGGCGCATCTGTGACCAAGACAGCAAGTCTTTGTGATGTATCAAGAGCCACTTTGGGGGTGTTTT
>JAOUQV010000034.1:16296358-16313155 GCA_028565295.1 Aspidoras spilotus
TATAATATAATAATACATTCAATTTATATACCACCTTTCAAGGTACCCAAGGACGTGTCACATCAAAAAATAAATTCATAAACTAATTCAAAAATAAATAGAAATGATGTATTTTATTAATGTACATACAGAATGTAATGAGGTGTTGTAGTATTGTGTAGTTAATTCCACAATACAACCAATAACACCATCCTACAATCCCTGAGAATTCAGATTGACACCCATGAAAAGATCCATTTCATGGTTTGCTGCACATATGTGCTCTAAAGGGACACAATAAACAGGGTGACTGATCATCCCAAACTCTTGTCAGCTCCACCCCAGATTCTAATATCCTGGCTTTAATCACATATAAAGCTCTAAATGGTCTCAGTCCACAATATCTATGTAAACTATTGATATTTCTTGATACAACTCACTTACTGTGTTCCAAAGGTGCATGCAGGTTTCTAAAATTAATGAAAGTTACAGAGGGTTGCAGATCTTTCTCTTGCACAGACCCTAGTTATGTAACGTTCTTACAATTAATGTTCAGGCCACAGACTCAGTTTAAAGTTTCAAGTCTAGGCTCAAGCAGTATTTGTTAAGTCAAGTATAGCTTCAGGTACTCTTAGGTAAAGGTGCAGGTCTGGAAAGTTCATGGGCATTAGAGTGTTAGTGAACTGAGATCTTTAAACATCCGAAAGTCTAAGGGTGCCCTCACGTCTGTGTTTCCTCTGGATATCACACTTTATTATGCAAATCTTGCTAGTATTAGTGGAATTTGTACTTTAACACATTCCATAGTTTTTAAATGTCTCCTTTACTATGATCATGCCTAATCATTCTGAAATACTGACCTCGTCTCCTACCTGCAGATTTTACAGACTCGTGCACAGATTCTTTTTTTCAGACGGTTTAATCTGCTATCACCCAAATGAGTATAGGATTCCCTTCAGAGTCTGGTTCCTCTCAAGGTTTCTTCCTCTTATCTCAGGGAGTTTTTCCTTGCCACTGTCACATCAGGCTTGTTCATTAGGAATAAGAAATGAACCTTATTTAAACTTCATGATTATTTCTGTAAAGCTGCTTAGAAACAATGTAAAAGTGCTACAGCCTATAAATAGAATTGATTTCAACTAAGCTTTCCATCCTTAAAAAGTTCATGTCATGTCAACACTGATGTGCTCTGTGGAATAATCTGGCTGAGCTTCCCAATATTCTGTCAATTATGTATGGTCAATTTAGTGACAACAATCAGCCTACCACATGTTATTGGCTTGTGGGAGTAAACTGGAGCACCTGGAGGAACATGGGGAAAACATGCACAGGGAAAGGACCCAAGATGCCCAATCCAGGAATCAAACCCAGGACCTTCTTGCTGTGTGCTCACAAAATTTGATTCATACCACATTCTCAATCTTGAACGGTTTGAAATTTTGACTAGATAAATCTATCTTTAATCTTATCTTTAATTTTATCTTTAAGTTGAGATCATTTAAAAGTAAAACCTTGACAGTATATCGTTAAAAGCTAAAAATACTTGTTTAACACCATAGAGCACACATTTTGGATTTGTAATTTTCATGATTAAAGCTATAGTTTTCAGTAATAGACAGTGTCCTCCTATAATGCAATTTTCTCATCATAGTCAAAGCAGTATAGATCTGTCGGGGTTCAGATCTAGAACAGAATGGAACAGAAATAGAGTAATATTTATTGTTACTATAGAACATGTAGCAAAAAGCAAGTGTGATCCAGTTTTAATAATATTAATAAATAATGTTTATTAATATTAATAAATAATATTTCACAACAGTAAAGTGCTTACAGTATGTTATGAAGATGATTGTTGAGCATAATTTAGATTTGCACATAAGTAATTGCACATTGTTACATTTTAAGGCCGACATGTTCGAGGAGGTTTCTTTTCTGATCAGTACGGCAAAGGCTTAAGGAGAAAAAAAACTCACAAAAATTTTGTAGTGTGTGTTTTAATAGTCCTGAAATAACAACACACTAAAGCTAGTCATATAGTGATGAGTTAAATCAGCTGTGTGTGGAACAGAGAAAGAGATAAAGAGAGAGAGGTTGAGCAGAGAAATAGACTCTTACACTTAAACTTAAGCCAATGTTAGCTCTAGTTGTTCAATAGCTAATGTATTTATTTATTCCCACAGTTATTAAAGTTATTATTATTTGCATATTGTTTACTATATTCACTGTATCTCTGAGTAACAAATGCATATTAAATTAGTCTATCAAATGGAAGAAAGGAGGTGAAGTACTTTATTTTCTGAGATGTTTATGTTCTTAGGGACATTTTAAGGAATATAGTGAAATTTAATTCTATTTTAGATTTAATTTTATATTAAGAAATGCTAATTTATTGTTATGTAGATTTCTAAAAAAGCATTGAGCATTGGAATGCAAAGCATATCCTAAATTTTAAATTAAAAAGAAATAACCTTTTAATTAAAAAAATAATAATAAAGGTTAGTTATAATTTCTAGCACATGTTGTACAGGTTATGTAAGTAATTTGGAAAATAAAAGGTTGTTTGTATCTATTTTTATTGTATTATTTTTAACTAAAATGCACATATTAAGTGGTGTGTAAATAATTAGGACATGATGAATTCAAGAAATTGGACAGCAAGTTGATTTGTCCATGACACAGTGATCAATGCTGATCAAAGGTATCAAATGTATCAAACGTATGTCATCAGGAAGCGTGATGATTTTATATCTCATCCATAATAATCAGGTATAGGGTTTACTCCAGAAATCTGAGATTTAAGCATCAAGACATCCCATAAAGCAATGGTGTAGGTAATATATTGTAGTTTAAACAAAGAATATAGAAAATGCTATAGACTTTATATAATTTTAAATAACCTTTTTACTTGCAGTGTATGCACTTGCAGTGAGGCTCCTCTGTATTATTTGAAACAATCGTTAAAGTTTAACATACAATTATTATTATTATTATTATTATTATTAATAATATTAATATTAATGTTAATATTAATATTATTATTATTGTATAGAATTTTTTTCCAATGCAACATGCAGACTTCAACAAAATCTACATGTATATTACTATATACACTCACCAGCCACTTTATTAGGTACAAATGACTAGTAAAAGGTTGGACCCTCTTTTGCCTTCAGAACTCCCTTAATTCTTTATGGCATACATTCAACAGAGATGGTATCCTTAATTCCTCAGTTGTAATGACTGATTATTTGAGTTACTTTTGTCTTTCTATCATTTCAAACCTGTCATTTCATTCTCTTCTGAACTCATTTTCATCCACACAACTACCACTCACTGGATATTTGGTCTTTTTTAGGTTATTCTAGCCAAAATACCAGTAGATCAGCAGTTTCTGAAATACTGAGACCAGGTCGTTTGGTACCAACAATCATGCCAAGTACAAAGTTACTTAAATCACATCCATTCTTCCCTATTCTGGTGAACTTCAGCGAGTTTTCTTGATCAGCTCTACATGCCTAAATTCACAGAGATGCGGCCAGGTGTTTGGCTGATAAGATATTTGTGTTAACAAGCAGTTTAACAGTTGTACCTAATAAAGTTGCTGGTGAGTATATTTATGAGTTACTTTAAAATATATTATTATTGTTTTTTTTTTAATTCACACAAAAACTTCATTCTGAAAAAGCTCAAAGAGCTAGAAAGGATTATTTTATTCTCAGGGTTTTTTAAATGGACATAATCAGTTTATTTGTATTTAAATTAGTATAATGTGCTATTTTAAATATTAATAATATTAATAAAATTAAATATTAATATGGATTTTTAAAAATAAATGACTTATAATAACTAATAAGTAACTTATGAAAAGCTTTACATGCTATATCTTACATTAAAACACCTCCATATGTTTTGAGTATTATATTGTTTGACTATACCAGAAAGGTTATAAATCACAGCCCAAAGTGCATAGACATTTAATCACTATTTGATTAAATGTCTACGGGGACTTGACTATTACTCGTATGTGCTTGTTGAACGTCCCATTCAAGAGGTGGTCTTTCTTTGCTGTTATAATATTCTTCAGTCTTCTTTAGAGCATGGTTATGGGCATTTGTGCTCATTCAGCATCAAGAGCATTGCTTCTCTTAGGTACCGATGTTGATCAGGGATGTCTGGGGTTCAGTCAGCTTTTAAATTTTTTCCACAGGGGGTGAGCTCAGGGCTTTGTGAATGACCCTTGAAATCATCCACCCCGACCTTGACAGATCATGTCTTCATAGACCTAACTTCGGGACGTCATCTTCATCTTCATTATCATCATGCTGGAACATGTTTGTGCCTCATAGTGACATCATTAAAAGGTAATTCAAAACAACATTGTGCTTGAAACTTTTTTTTGGCAGAACCACATATAACTGTGATGATCAGGTCTCCACAAACTTTTGTCCACATAGTGTATTTTATTCAAAGTGTGTTTCCCTCTTCCTAATTTTTTTACCCCGCTCTTTCCATTTGCTGCTGATAGATGTATAAACTCTCCGTCCTTCCTCACCGCCCCCCACCCATCTTCCTCCTTTTCCTTCTTACCGGTGCGTCAATCAGTGCGGCGGCGTCCCTTTCATCTCTATCAACATTAGAGGTGGGGGGAGGTGGGACGAAAGGGGAGGAGAGCCGCTGTTGCTACGTTACAAACACGCAGGCGCGCACACTCACGCCCGCGCGCGCTTACAGACATATCGCGCGGAGCCGCTGCTCCATTTCAGAACCGTGCGGCGTCTCCTCAACACAGGAGTTTGTGTGGGCGAGTTTGTTTTCCGTGAGTTTAATTTCTCGAAAGAGTCGCTTTTTAAGTGAAGTATTAATAAAACCCGAAGTGTAAGGGACTCGTGGATGTTTCTGAAAGTTTACCTTGAAGCAACAGCACCAACTACTCGGCGTGGCTGCCTGGAGAGCGGAGTGTGAAGTGAGCGTGTTTTCTGTGGCCGAACCGCAACAAACAAACTTTAAAAACTTTTTGGGTTTGTTTTTCTACCAAGAGGACAATTTCAGAGAAGGAAATACTACGGAGTCACTTCGTCGGGAAAGGGGGAAGAGTGCAAGTTTTCATTGTGTTTGTTTATTTATATTTTGTTCTACCAGTTTTCGTGTGGGTTTACTCCGGGTACTCCGGTTTTCTCCGGCAGTCAAAAACAAGCACGCCAGGTGAATTGGAGATGCTTAATTGTAATTTACTTTAAGTTTAGACCTGAGCTGAACATCACCGGTTGTTTAATTGACGTCGGATTTCAAGTTGCACGTTTAGTGTATTGTAGAAATAAAGTTTTCCTCGCTGAAAGAAACTCCGCGTTTAGGTGTGTGTGTGTGCGCGCGTGTGTGTGTGTGTGCGAGGAAGATAGAAAAGAGAGTTAAGTTAACATCCGTTCAGTTTGCCGTGAAAAGGGTTTGATCTGGTGCTGCAGGAAGTCGCCGTGTAAAGGTGTGCAGTATGCCGCAGCTGGCGGGTGGCGGAGGCGGCGGAGATCCTGAGCTCTGCGCCACCGATGAGCTGATCCCGTTTAAAGACGAGGGAGATCCGCAGAAAGAGCAGAGCTTCGCCGAGATCACTAACTCCGAGGAGGAGGGAGATTTAGCCGAGCTCAAGTCTTCTCTGGTCAACGAGAGTGAAATCAGTCCCAACAGTAACAGCCACGACGTGAGTCACACACACACACACAGACTCAAGACTAAATAGAATAATGAACGTATAAGAAAAGATTACGTCAAGTTCCATGTGAAGATTTTATGGAGAGTGATCACTTTTATAGCGTAAATAAAAACAATATAAACAAAATAGTGTATGTAATTATTATATAATCAGCTGAATAGCTACTATTTATGAACAAATTCCATATTTATTTGATTTTCAACTCAAATATTTTCTATATAAGCAATAAATAAATGAACTAAATAAACATACGGTTTTATGAAACACATGCATGTGCTGATGATGATGATGATGATGGTGATGATGATATAAATAATACTAATTGTAATTCTATGACGTAAATGTATGGATTTAATATTAAATGTGTATTGTCTAATATTATCTAAATATTCTGATCTGTTTTTACATTTAATGCAGTTCCGTTGACATTTTCAAAATAATTCTAAAAATATAGCAGGCAATAGTGCTAATATTTATTTGATTGCTTTTTATTTTAGTTCATTTATTACCTCCTTCTCCCCCTGCTTTCATTTAACCAGTTTTAATTGGCATCTTTCTAAATATATATTTTTTACTTGCATCCTATTTGCCTGCTAATCCCCCCCCCCCTTCCCCCCCTTAATAGAATATAAGATTTTTTTTCTGAATCTTTGTCAAGGGTGTTATCATCTGACTTTGCAACGTTTTCCCTTTTGGTTTGTAATTAGAGTTCTTGTTTAGTTTGTTACAATAAAAATGCCTACAGAATTATTTTGCCATTTCGGATCAGAGTTTCAGTTTTTTCCCCAGACTGTAAATTGAAATGCGTAATGTGAATGGAGCGAGCCATGTTTGCAGGATGTGCTTTATTAGCCGGTGTTAATGAAAAGCTTTCTCCTGCCCTGCGTATAACCGTATAACATTCAGGGTCAGGAAGTGTCACGGTGGAAGAATCAAACACTGGGCTATATGTTAATTACAAACTTGTTGCAGGTTGTTGATGCTACGGTTTATTCTGTTACTGTGGTTCGCAGATAATGTGCGTGTATGCAGGTTTATTTTATTTTAGATATATTTGTCTATATGTTTTCTATGTAAGCTATTGCCCTCAACAGTTTATAGGATGGATTTGGACCGTCTAATGACAAAAAATCTATTGACACATACAGGCGATGAAATCCTGTTTGTTTCCACCTTTCTCAATCACTGTGCAAGATTTTGGTGTCTATAGTTGTGCATCTAATTTTCTGTTCTTTTGTTTTTAATGTATTCTATAATTAACAGGCAGTTCGATCGTCCCAAATAACACCAGACTCCTATCACGAAAAGCACAGAGACCATCTAGATGATGGTAAGTGATGTTTGGTATTTTTTAAATAAAAAAGCTCACTCGGTTTGGAAAATTATTTATTTATGCAAAAAAAAAAGGTTTGTAGTGTTCAACACATTTTATTTATATATTGTAATTTATTATGTTTAAATTACATGTGGTGTTTGTGAAATAAAATACATAAAAATGTATATATTTACAATTTCACAGCACTAAAGTAACACTCTTCATCATTCATCTAAAAATCATATTTTCTGATCCATTATATATCTTTTTTTTAACTCCATTTTGCTTATGAGAAGCTGTTGAATAAGACGAGTGGCAGAGGTTTTTGTGCTGACTGTGCTCGGCACGTGCCAGTATGGTGGTCTGGCGAACTCCCACTCTCATGACACTCTGGCCTCCGCACACATCACACGCAGACACTCGCACTCAGACTCTGCTATCGGAAACATGTTGCTGCGAGGTTCATTTGATCGCCGATGATTGCTTGTCAATCTAACACCCGATTGTCGGACTTCACAATAGTCGATCTTGTAGCCTTTTTTGTTCTCGAGTCATTGTGAATAGTAGTACAAAACCCCCCCCCCCCATTCCCATTTAAACCGAGAAGACACACCAGCACCCCTGGAAACAGTCTTGCTCACACCCCCACTTTTCTGACCCATGAGGCTGTCTTTCTGTCTGTTCTTCCTTTAGAATTATCCCCCCTGTTTTCCAAACCCTGTCTGTCTCACTTTCATACTGACACAAATACACAAGCACTTTGAGGACCCTCGTAAACAGTCGGGGGTCGTCTGTGTTTTTATACTGCTTGTGTATGTGTCGGTGTGCGTGTGAGAGACACGTACTCTGTGGTAATTGTTGCTAATTGACACAGAGGGTCTCTATTGTCCTACTAGAAAACAGGGGTGTGCTCTGGAGCAGATGATGGGGGGAATGGCATTTAATAAAATTTAAAAGAAAGTCATTTTATAGAGTCGTGTGCAATTTAGAAGACTATAAGAACAGTAGATTAAATGTTTTATGAGTGCTGATTTTTTTATTTATTTATTTTATATTATTTAAATGCAGAATTAGAGAAGAAAAGTAAAAATGTTATTTTGCATGCTATAATTTTCTTGTTCATTTATTCAGTTGAATAATCATGATGTTTAAATTATTCCGAATAGTGACAAGCTTTATTTTATTGCCTTTTGCTTGTTTAAAAAAAACTGAAAAATAAATAAATAAATAAATGTTTGGGCTGAATAATAAATGTATAATTTTTAATTACTCAAACAAAACATGGTGCACGTCTTATTCTGTCGTATAAATCCTGAACTTATTAATACTGAACTCTTTCTTTTTTTTTTTTTTTTTCTTATTCTACTATTGTAGATTTTGACACACAGACATTAATAGGTATTCATTTACATCCGTAATGTTTAAAATGTGCTGGATATTTCTTTCCTTTCTGAATGTTTCGTATTCAATATATCCTCTTCATCCCATTTCCAGGAAAACTACAGGAGCTGTACAGTAAAGGCCATCCTTACTCTGGTTACCCAAGTTACATCATGATGACCAACATGAGCAACGAACCCTATATGAACAACGGCTCGCTCTCGCCTCCCATGCCTAGAACGGTGGGTTTTTTTAAGCTAGTCTTGCTCTTTTGCTATTCAACAGATGAGAAGGAAATTTGCTGATTATTGTCCCTGGATTTGTCACTTCGAGAACGGGGTTTTTTTTTTGCTGGTGTAAATAATTGGCTGTTTTCTTCATGTTGGAATGGAGGACCTGGCAACCGGGTGACACAATAATGTCTAGTTTTCAGGTATAAAAAAGAAAAATATACTTTAATGCGATACATATTTTGCGCTTGGTCCTTCCCTCTTTTGGTATTACTTATTCTCCGTCTGCTCAACCTCATTACTCTTCCGTGTATGCAGAAAAGATGCATTGCATGCAGGCAGCTGTCCACTCTAATCCTGTTTGGAGTTTTTTTTTGTATGTAGAACAGTCTGTCTGTGGCCCCCATACAACGGACACGCACCCGCTGCAGGCTTACGCTCAAGCTCTTCTCTGGCATTGTTCACACAGCGCCAGCCTGCTGACATCAAAATATTAGTTCACTCAAATGATTTTTTTTAACTGTAAAGTCTGTAAGAGATTGTGGACTATTATTTCGACATAGATCATTTACATGAAAGCAATTTAATTCAATTATATTCAGATTTTATTGCAGCATGATCTAGAATAATTCTCATTCCCCCTATCGTGAACATCTTTCGGTAGTAAGAACTTTTTTTATTACTGTATAAATATAAAAGATTTTATAAGTATGCCGAATTTATTATAAAAGGATTTATTATGTCTTACACCTGAAGTGCACTTTAATTCCTTTATATAAAAATCATTGCTAATATTATAGTTTCTGTAAAAATATTATATGGCTATAATTGACTCATTCATGAGAACTGCCCAGATGCTGAGCAAATGCACTGATGCTGTCCAGCGTTGAGAAGTGAAGTCGGTGTAGAAGTTCATCTGTGATGAACCATGATTTTCTTTTAAATGCATCTGTACATCATGTGTGCAGCTTTTATTTATTTTTTCTTTAGATGTGATGTAGAAAGCATAGAGCACACACTGTGAGCTATTGACCAACTAATGTCATTGTGGATAAGAGCTTCTTCCAAATGCCATAAATGTAATTTAGTATTTATTTTCTGTCTAATATACAGAATATTTCTGTCCAATATACAATCACCAGCTACTTTATTAGGTACACCTTTATAGTAAATGTTTGGAGCCAGTTTTGCCTTAAATCTTTGTGGCAAACTTTCAACAGGGATGGTATTCTGTATTCCTTGGTTTTATCGAATAGTTGAGTTACCTTTCTACCATCTTAAACCAGTTTGTCCAATCTCCCCTGACCTTTCACATCAACAGTGTATTTTCATCCACACAACTGTCGCTCTTCTGGATATTTTCTCTTTTTCAGACCATTCTCTGTAAACCCTAGAGATGGTTGTGCATGAAAATCCCAGGAAATCTCAGCGGTTTCCCGCCTGGCTCCAACAACCACGCCAAGTTCAAAGTCACTTAAGGCGCCGTTTTTCCCCATTCCGATATTCGGCTTGCACTTCAGCAAGTTGTCTTGACCACTACATGCCTAAATTCACTGAGGTGTGGCCATGTTTGGCTAATTAGATATTTATGGTAATAAGCGATTGAAGAGTTGTACCTAATAAAGTGGCCATTGACATTTTGTAGTGCAAAAAAAAACTTTCCAAGCGATTATCTAACATGTCAGACACACATGTCTGCTTCCCAGAAGCTAAACAACAAATGACCGTGTGCATTTGCACGTTCTTTCCTGATCTTTCACTCAAAGTCTTTGTCACAGTATCTCAGGCCTGGGATTAGTTTTTGAAGATCAAAGGTTCTAGTCCCCTTTCCACTCATTTTCTGTCATTCCCTGAAGTTTGAATAGATTTCTATTGGCCATGACATTCCAGTGCCTGACGCACACCCAGTCAAGGGTCAGTGGCCTTTCTGCTGCTCCCTGACTGTGGGAAGTTTGAGGCTGTGAGTTTAGTAAGGAAGAAAGCAGTGGTGAGATTTAAACATTCCCTCAGGCTAGCACCGCTGACCCGTGCTGCTATTAGCTTACCAGTAGCTGTGACCCATAGAGCGTGTGCATGTTGCTCCTAATGTAAAGCTTCTCTGTTATTCTTAATTCTGGAAATAAAATTGGAACTCTGCCAAAAGCTTATTAATATGTTTTTTTATATATAATTGTCTACACTCAGTGATCAACACATTAGGGACATACTAGACTACTGCACAGCATTTACTAGCTATGGGTTAACAGAAAGACTATTGAACTAGTTGGACAAACAGTTTGAGCAGCTGCAGTAGACATGGGCAACCTATAATTTAGCCAGGTGTTCATAATTCAAGGGCAGCTACGGCCTAATGTCAGATTATAGATCATTAGGTATAGTCTTAGTCTTAATGTGAGGGATTTGCTGTGGCGACCCCTGCTGACTGGGAAAAGCCGAAAGATGAGGAAGGAGAAGAAGGAGGTATAGTCTTTGAAAAGGAAAAGATGAGGAGAGCGAGGAAAGGGGTGTGTGTGTGTGTGTGAGAGAGAGAGAGCAAGGTGGTAAGGGTTTGGGTTTTGTTTGGGCACATGCAGAGTTTTTTTTTCGTGGCATGTTTCGGAGCGATCTCCAGGAGGTCTTGTGAAGTTTCAGTGTTCCGTTTTGGGTTGTTTAAAGTGTTTACAGGTGCAATGCTTTTACATTTCTTCATCAGCCATATACCGAATGCGATGATTGAGGACGATGACTGCAATGGAAAGCAGTCTGGTGTTTAATTCTTGTTTGTATTTATGTGTCTTGGAGTTTTTGTTTAGAGAAGAACCTATGGAGCTGGTCTTATATCGGTCAGTTGGCACCTTACTATGTAAGATGACTGTCACTCTCTGGTTTACTCATTAGGAATAAAAAGTAGAATAAAAATTAGTGTGTATAAAATGTACAAATATAAACTTCAATCCAATTTCTCTCGTGCTGTTTTTCTGACGGTGCTCCATTCTGAAAAGTCAGTTAAGCTGAATTGATTTACTATTAGAATGGTGCCAAAATTCTCATCTCTGCCTTAATCGTGACTGTTTAATTCTAATAATGGGAACATGGTAGAAGATCGTTGAATTCTGAATGTGGGTTAATTATTAAACTGCATCTACACTGTAAATGTAGAGTTATCTGTATGTTTAGGGAAGCGATTGAGAAATCAGGAGTGTTGGTATGAGCTGGCACTCCGTCCAACACAATGCACTGTGGTTGGTCTTTCGAGGACTGTGCTTTCGGTACCAGTTTCCTAATAACTCAAGCATTGGTGGATAATTCTTTATGCTTTGCTGTAATTGTTAATTTGCAGTTTAAATGTAAGATTGTGTAAGTATGTTGGCAGTAGTTCAGGGGTCAAGCTCGTCCCTACATTACCTTCACGGCTCCCCCAACATTATGTCTGGAAGCTGGTGATGGATCACACATGCTCATACACTCGCTCCTTTGATGTGGGACATGACGGATTTCTTCCTCAGGGTGGACGTGCGGTCGAATGACAGCCTAACCTAACCCTGGCTTACCTAACGAGATTTAGCACTGCCGTTAACCGTGCTTCCTTTCTTCACAGGCTCTGCGGTGTCGATGTCAGCAAACCACATTTCCCAGCAGGCCATGCTTCCTGACTTTGGCTTGGTCTCACTAATGCCTTTTTATTAGTGGTGCCAACCCTTAAGAACTGGCTTTGAGACGAAAAGATTAGGCTGTGGTTTTGTAAATATTATTATAAAATCTGTTGGTTGAAAGCTGCTGGGAATAAAATAAGTGAATAGCAGCATTACTACTGTAAAAAAGAAACTCCAACTAGGTACAGAATTCATTTAGATTGAGTAGGGAACCCTGTTTATCAGTGCTTCAGCAGATGGCACAGTTGTCTAACTCATGTAATTCTCTTTAAGGGGGCTTAATAATTGTGAGTTTTTCACTTATCTAATATTTTACATAGCCTGATTTTATATTTTGTACCATTGAAGAATGTCTCTTAGGAGCACGGGTTTAGAAATAAAATGCCCCTGGTCTTGTTGTTTTTACCAGGCGGAATCTGATTGTTACTGGTTTTACTTGCATATACATATTTCTGTACAACAGCGATTTGATATTGAGGGATGGGTCATGCTTTTATATGCGTAACCTCCACAAGACAAATTTGTTCCTTTTATCACTTGCTTTAGATAAGAGAGTAATTCCATCACTGTTTTCTTATCTCTACTTCTGTAAAGTTACTTTTACAAAGATAATGCTGATGTACAAAAAAAAAAAACTATCCTTGTGCTGAAGACTTTTTTATGGAGGAACAATTTTTATTACAAATCTTCCATAAATGGTAAATAAATTTGCCAAACATTTACAAGTTTTAACTTGAATGACATGTGATGCTTTTATATTTTAGTGCATTAGTTAATGTTAATAATTATTTCACGTTAAGAATTGCATTATATAGGATATAAAACATTCGTTCGTTCATCAGACGAAAGCCCAAAGTTCTCTTTCCTGGATGAAGTTTGTCTGATAAACTTGTTACAAATGACTGCGACTAGATGTTTCTTCCATAAATGTTAGAGACACAACATGAAACTATTTTTATTATTAGCCGGTTAAGAGATTGGGATTTTGAAATTCCTGGGAATGAGCCGTTTACTGTAGAAATGGCCCTGCATTATAATGATTAAATGTATACATTCATGGTTTGAATGAAAGCTGTCAGAATGGCATTGTGGTACGAACATGGTATGTTACGTGCTTGTAGACTGGAGCATTTTACAGCACGGAGGTGCTCAGTTAGAGTTACTATCTTACTTTACAGTAACAATAAAGCCTCCACACATGCAGTGAGTCAGTGAAGGGGTCACAGAGACGTCCATGTCATCTGGAGCTCAGGTCTGAACACACGGATGGATCTCTCTGTGTGTGTGTATGTGTGCTTGTGTGTGGCAGCCCGCAAGTCTTTGAAGTGCTAATGCACATTCAGAATTTATAAACAAAGCCATCGATACTCCTTCTTCATCCAGCACTAAACACTGCTCTATTGAATACATGTGGCTAAGGGCTTGTTTTTTTATCTAAGAACATGGGCATGTTTTTAACTCTTGTTCATTTTATTATGGGAGCAGTTTAAAAGGGTTCTGTTAATACTAGATACCCGAGTGGCAGAGAGTTGTAATTTGCTCATGGATAATTTTACTCTGGCGCATTCTCCCGAGCTAGCAGGAAATCCCTGCTTTGTTTTGTTTAAATGCATCGAAATTGTCCCAATCGCAAAAAGTGTAATGATGCTGTATTGAACCGCAATGCGGGGTTGGATATGATGCGTTTTCTTTAGCGAGTTGTCCTGAGTATTTCACAAAGTGGAAAAGGGTGAAAATGAAACAAGATCGAGAACAAGGCATATTCAAATGTGTTGTTGTGAGGCTGATGATCGGTGCTCTGGTTTAAATGTCATCCTGGGTGATTAGACTGCGTTTATTCGATTGTGTTTTTATATATTTTTCTGTTGTGGCAGCGTTGTCCTCCTAAGGGCTGATCAATGCGCTATAAATCATATATTATGTAATGACATTATGCACTGAATGATTGATGGATTCATTTATTAACTGGTTAATTACCTTTTTGAATTAATTACAGCATGCAAATACAGCATCAGTTAGACATCAGACTCCACATTTTGTCAAACATCCTCCATATGCAAATCAACTCCTGACCAAAGCAGTAGCTCCTCTAGTTTGCCGTAGCTGATAAATGCTGCCTTTTGCTGTGCAGTGTGTAAATCTAGTGCTGAATTTAACGTAATCGTGAGCTGCAGTATCTGATATACAAAATTATTTTGCAGATAATTTATGAAAAGTTGTGTTTTTTGGCAAATAAAGGTGAATATTCAGAGTCAGCAGTAACTGGAAAAGCATCAGGCTATTGACCATATATCTCCCTCTCTGTCTCTGTTCCCTCCCCCCCTTTTGTCGCTTGTATTAATGATTTTGAGTTTGAGTCTGAAAGTCATAAAGTTGCTCTGCATTTTGTTCTTTATTCCCTCAACTGCTTGTTGTGACTTGGCGTCAACGTGTGACCTCAGGTAAACGCCTGGAGAGGCATCTGCTCAGCCCGGCTCTGTTTCCACTCATTTGTCAACGAGGCTTGAGTGTTTGCGCTGCATGTTTTCTTTTGTCTCGTTGACCGAAAATTCTGTTCTGTTAATGCTGAACGTTTGTCTGGTGCAACGTGTCCTCTGCTTTGACGTTAATGCTCCGTAGTTAGAGATGATCAGTAAACTGGGACAGATTCAGCTTGTTATTGGTTATTCTAGTGTATTATAAGAGTGACGGAAATATAAGGGTTTGACATGTGGGATTTAGCAATGATGAATGAGATGCCTAAGACGCGGGTTTGTACATTGACGGATATAGGACTCGGTGGGAGTGTGTGTTCTGACTGTCAGATGCTGGAATATGCAGCCCTAAGTTCCGTCAGTGATCAATGGTGAATGCAGGACAAAGTTGCAATTTTTAAAATCTGGTCTTTCAGAAGCTCATTATATTTTTTTGTCTCTGGTGTGTACGAGTTAAAGAGACTCGCATGAGAAACCGACGGCATGAAGTATTCATGCTCTGTTCTGGAAGAGTTTGACTCTGGCCTCGGCTGAATTGCAGCACTAAGGGACGACTGCTACCAGGCTTTATTAGCTTGCTGCTTTACCCTGTCTTTCGTTCTCTCTGACTCTACCAGCACATTGAAGTCTTTTTTTTTTTTATCCTTCTTTTCTCTTCCTCTTTTCCTCTCTCTATTGCGGTTTGCTATCAGTTCATTTTTGTGTGGTCTCCATCATGAAAAAAAATACGGCCTGTTCTTTGAATGTGAAAAGAGCCTGTCTTTAATTTTTGGGAAACTCATAAAAGTTTGTCACTCCTTTCATATTGGCCACAGAATTGAAAACAAATGCTCCCCTTTCCCCCCCCGCTTCCCTTTGAACTGCCCAATTATGGAGTTGTGAAAATAAAAATCACTCCGTCGATCTTTCTCCCTCCCTCTTTTACATTAGCGCACGCTTCCCGCATTCTCTTTATTTTACACATTTTCTTTTTTTTTGTGTTTTCTTTTATTGAATTTTTTTTTGCCCGTCACCGCCAAACAGACACAGGCACACGGTCAGTCTCACTCTTGTTTTGAAGTAGAGGATGGGGGATGGGGTCACTGCTGTCAAAGTCGAAACCAAGAGCATTAAGAAAAGCGGCAGAATGCAATCCAGCTGCAATCCGACATGACTCTGGAAAATGGGGCTGAGGAGCAGAGAGGCTCACTGTATTCCCAGAGTGCGGTACTGCTCGCGGCCTTGCCTTTGATCTTTTCAAAGCCTCCTGCCTCCGACTAGATGGAGAGTCTTGGCTGCTGTTCATGAGTGCAAGGGAGGGGGGGAATTAGAAAAAAGGGGAGCGGGAAGAGAGTTGTGTGTGTGTGTGTGTTGGAAGGAGGATGAAGATCAGGGCAGAGAAAATGAGTGTCTTTTTTTCTATTCCAGGAAGAAATCCATCAGCAATTACGTGTGGCTTTTGATTAGTGTCTTGGATACCTGGGCACACGCATGTCTGACATGACTGAGACTTACACTCACTAGAAGTTCAGGACATGTTCTGTCTCTCCTGCTGTTGACCAGCAGAGCAGAAAACGGAGCCACAATGACCTGATTAGTTGTGCATATTTATCTCTGCTGATGTTTTGGAGCTCCTGATGCTTATCCAAATCCCGGTTATCTACACATTGCATTGGCATTAACTCAGCTGATCTCTAAATGACCTCAATCTGCAGATCTTAAGCATATTTGGGTAGCTTAAAAAAGACAGATGAATTAAAAATACACCTGAATATGGGGGAGCGTGAACAAAGGTGAAAATCCAGTTTGCAGCAGCATTCAGCCGGAACGAGAGTGAGCACAATTCCCAGGAAATCATCTGAGGGCTGAGTGTGAACACAAGCCAATATATAACCAGGAGAAATAACGTGTGGTGATTTTTATTTATCATTTGAATGGCCAATAAATTAAAATATTAACACATGGGCATGATGCCCTGGATTCGTTGGATGTGTACATGTACATCTCTGACTTGCCAAGAAGCTGGTAGATGGTGAGGTACTGACAGTTTTAGAGCTAGATTTACAACAGCATACATCAGCATTTCTCTTACATTTATTTGATA